>SJYC01068534.1:0-14293 GCA_006408675.1 Madoqua kirkii | reverse complement strand
TTAAATGAAATCAGTCCTGAGTATTCATTGGAAGGACTGATGCTGAAGCTGAAACTCCAATACTTTGGCCACCTGATGAGAACTGACTCATTGGAAAAGAGCCTGATGCTGGGAAAGATTGGGTCAGGAGGAAATGGGAAATGACAAAGAATGACATGTTTGGATGGCATCACTGACTCAATGGACATGAGTTTGAGTTGGTGATGGACAGGGAGACTTGCTGCGCTGCAGTCCATGGTGCTGCAAGGAGTTAGACATGACTGAGTGACTGAACTGAACTTAGATGTGGAATTAGCCATTTCTCCAGGAGGCTTCTTTCCTCATATTGGAAATGGGATGTAGGAATGATAGTCTGGCACCTGGATGACTGAGGCATATCTGGGCCTGCTTCTCCTTTTTCAGAGGGAAGTAGCCAGTTGGGCCTGGGCTGAAAGAGTTTCATGAGAGGCAAGAGATTGTGAGAAGAGAAAGGGTGACCAGTGATTAGTGAGGAGTTACTGTAATAGTCTAGGGTGAGATGATAAGATTTTTCAGTCAAGGCTGTTGCTGTGGCGATGGTGAAGAGGATCAAATTAGGAGAGCTTCTAGAGACTAAATTTACACAAGAGGATTTATCAAGTTCAAGGCAGGAGGGGCCAAGGAGGGTAGAAGACAGCAGTGGTGGGTTCAAAGTTTAATTCTGTCACTTACTGAGGGATCTGCATCTCATTACTCAACTTCTAAGACTCAGGAAACTGAATTGCAAAATGAGAACAGACTTCCTGCCTCTTGGGGTCCCAATTAACACTTGCATTGGTCTCGGGTAACCCCATGGAGTATTAATAATGGATCCCTCAGCATTTACCTAAACCACATTTTATTATTTTATTGAAAAGATGATATAATAAGTTTAATGTTGCCAAAAGAACAATAGATCACATATTCTTCTGGGGGCTGTTTTTTCTTATTTGACATCAAAGTTGACAAATTTCATTTTAGAAAAATTTAGAGTGATATTTTAATTTAAAATTGCTTCCATAAGTGACCAGTGCTGAAGATATTAAAAACTAAGAAAGTACCTTAAACACAAACAATTAGCTCAGAGCCTTTGAAAATACTTTCCAAGATGGTTGTCCTGATCAATGATTTATGCAGCACTCTGGCTTTAGAAAATATAGCATTACTTTGAGCCAATTCCTTCCCAGAACCTCCCCTGCCCATTAAGTCAGTGATATCTTGTAAACCTTTTTGAAGTTATTGCTTTCCTAAGATGTTATTTTTGAGGACTCCATTGGAGTGATATTTGAATCAAAATTTTGAGGACAGAAGTAGCCATCTAGTAGTTATTGTAGTCACATTAAGTACTGATAAAAAAAAGAATAAAATATTGATAATATCTTTACTTTTCAAATTGTGAAGACAAAACAACCCATTAAAATAAATTTCAGGCAAAACAAAAGAGTGTATAAAAAATAAAAAGTGCAACTGACCCAAAATTCATTTGCCAGAAATAACCCCTTCTAAACTCTTTCCTCTGCAGGCATACATATGACATTTTAAATATTTTATCACAAAATTCATTTTATTCCTTAGTCTGCTCTTTCAATATATTTAAAATATAAAGTTGCTAATAGTGATTCAATATATTGTCACCATTTCTACCTATCAGGACATAAATGAGTCACTTCACTGTTTTAAACAATTGCTGAATATTGCCCAGTTGAATAAACATGGAACTCTTCATTGTGATCTGACGAATACTTCATAGTGACATATCTTCATTGCTCTGAATTTATTAATATTTTTTAAAGCTCTAAACCAAAACAGACAAATAAGGCTGAATCAGTTCTGGACAGAGGTTAAATACATTCTTGTCAATTTCTGTGTATGTTTACAGTTTCCATAATAAAAAATAAAAACAAAAAGTGCTTGAGTGCAGTTTTGAAAAACGCTATAGAACAAGAGACAACTGTAACTTACTGATATTGCATTTTTTAAAACAAAACTTGACTGTAAATTCCTGAATCTTGAAAACCACGTCTCCCCTAGTTCTGATAATATTCCAACCTGAAACCCTGTTCTCAGTGATGCAGTAATTTTCAGTGTTTCAGCAGCCACATTTGGCTTTGAGATTTCTGGGTGTCATGTGCCTGTTCCTTTTTCTTCCAGTGAAAACTTGGGCCTTATTTTTTATTTCAGTCAGGGAATATGGTACCTCCCATGGAGGACAGGTGGGGCATCATGGTCCCCTGTCCTCCCTGGTCATACCCACAACCCCACAGTGGGTTCTGCAGCACAAAGCCTGGGCTCCCCTCCTTGTCCTTCCTCTGTTCACAGTCCATGCTGCTCTCAAGATGGTGGAGCATTTTTCCACCTAAGGAATGGACCAGAGACCTCACTGAACAAGCAAAGAGCATGTTTTTCTTATAAAGGATCATCTTTTCTCTTCTTTGGTTTGTTTATAAGGCACCCTTCAACTTGATACAATCTTTTTTCTTTTAAAACAGATATTTTTATGTTTATTATTATTTTTTACCTTGAAGCTTTTTACTTTATATTATTTTTTATTGGAATATGGGCTTCCCTAATAGCTCAGTCAGTAAAGAATCTCCCTGCAATGCAGGAGACTTGGGGTTGATTCCTGGGTCAGGAAGATCCCCAGGAAAAGGAAATGTCAACCCCCTCCAGTATTCTTGCCTGGAGAATCCCATGGACAGAGGAGCCCAGCAGGCTAAAGTCCATGGTGTTGCAAGAGTCAGACATGATTGAATGACTAAACAACCACTATTTTTTATTAGAGTATAGTTGTTTTACAACATTGAGTTAACTTCTGCTGCACAATGAAGTGAATCAGTTATATAACTATATAACTGTGTATATTATATGTATATATATAGGACCTCCTTTTCACCCCTCCCCCTACCATCTCACCCCTCTAGGTCACCAAAGAACACTGAGCAGAGCTCCCTGTGCTATACACCAAGATCCCACTAGTTATCCAGGATATAATCTTAAATTTTACTATTATCCCTTAGGCTTCAAGATCAGTATCTTGTTCTTTTCCAAGATCATGCTCTTTTTGGCAGCTGCTAAATGAGTAGGTGTTTTCATTTCAGCCAGAAGTACTATGAGTCTTTGTTGGTAGATGAAGCTGGGGGATGTGCCAGCCTGGGTGGCGCTAGCCACATCAAGGGGTGTCAGTCCTGCAGGGTGAAGACCAAGTGCTCGTGAGATGCTAGTCTGATTTTAGTCAGGGTTTCACATCACTTCTACCTATTGCTTATGCTTCAAACACAATTCATAGTTCAGAATCACGGATGAAGCGAGAATGCAGAATTGGTAAGGCCAGGAAAACTCCCATTCTGTTACACTTCAGCTTATTTGTGACTAATTACAGCCTCAGCATTCAACATTTGAATTGACTTAAGTTTCTTGGACACCACTGGGAAATTGCCAGTCATGCTTCCCTTAGGCTCAAATCACTTTCATCATCAGGCTCTTTTTAGCTATTCACAAAATTGTCAAAGGTGTTCAAATAGTGGAAATATCTTTATCTTCTCTAGCTTAGCTCAAAGGTGACATTTCCTTAATTGGCCAGAGACTAGGAAGTTTCAACTATCTTCAAATGATACCCATAGCAAAAAAAAAAAAAAAAAGTCTTGCCTTAAAAAAAAAAGTGTTTTGTATATGCATAGCTTTAAAAAGCTGATTTTCAAGTTCAGCTTCTGTAACCCTCAATGAAAATAAATAGACTGACTCATTTTTTTTAAAGCTATTTGGAAACAATAGACACGAGCACCTGATAGTAATTCAGTCTGCCCGTGTCTCCTTTTGAGGAGATAGAAGGTAAAATTTAAGTCTTCATTTTGCCCGCCCTCAAAAATATATTTGAATCATTCAGTTCTGCAAATATATTCTGAGTATCCCCTTAGTGCCACACAGCACTGGGGATACCACAGCACTGGGGATATCACAGTAAAAGACAAAAATCCCAGGGGGGTAAGGCACTAGGGATGAAAGGAGAAAGGTGTTAAGGAAAAAGCAGAGGTGTGGAGAATATGATGTCAGCAGGTGGAACAGACTACTCAGCTCGTTGTTCTGTGATGACCTAGAGGGTTTGGGATGGAGGGATGTCCAAGAGGGAGGGAATATATGTATACATATAGCTAATTCATTTCATTGGACAGCAGAAACTATAACAACATTGTAAAGCAATTACACCCCAATTTAAAAATTGTTGATCAGGATCAAGTCTCACTGAGAAGGTGACATTTGAGCAAAGGTTTTAGGAAGGTGAAGAAATTAACCATGTGGATATCTGGAGAATATCCACATGGATATTCCAGAGATAGGAACCAGCCATGGTATGAGATAAGGAAACCAGCGTGACAGGTGCCAGGGGACCAGAGGAGAGGTAGAAATCTGAGTCCAAGGATGAACAGGGAGCAGCTCAGGAAGATCTGGATGGCAGCTCTAAGGACTCGGAGAAGGCAATGGCACCCCACTCCAGTACTCTTGCCTGGAAAATCCCATGGACAGAGGAGCCTGGTAGGCTGCAGTCCATGGGGTTGCTACTAGTAGGACACGACTGAGCGACTTCACTTTCACTTTTCACTTTCATGCATTGGAGAAGGACATGGCACCCCACTCCAGTGTTCTTGCCTGGAGAATCCCAGGGACAGGGGAGCCTGGTGGGCCGCCGTCTATGGGGTCACACAGAGTCGGACACAACTGAAGCGACTTAGCAGGAGCAGCAGCAAGGACATGGGCTGGAATTTTACTCTGTTGCAACAGGAAACTGTGGCAGAGCTATGAACAGAGCAATGGTATCATTTGATACATTTCCTCTGGATTGACCGCTGCTCTGCAGAAACCAGACCTTAGGGGGTAAAGGGTTAAAGTTGCAAGGCTTGAGAGGAGGCCCCTGCAGAATTCCAAGAGAAAGAGTATGGAGGAATCACACCGCAGACACTAATGAAGGTGACAGAAAGGGTCTGACTTCTGTATGAACATTAAAGGTAGGGTGAACAGAAGCCCTTAAGCATTGGAGGAGGGGTGTTGAGAGAAAAAGAGACTCAAAGATGACTCATTATAAGAAGATGTAGTACATATATACAGTGGAGTATTACTCGGCCATTAAAAATGATGAAATAATGCTATTTGCAGCAACATGGATGGACATAGAGATTGTCATACTGAATGAAGTAAATCAGAGAAGGAGAAATGCTTGTGACATCCCTTATAGGTGGAATCTAAAAAGAAAAGATACAAATCAACTTACTTACAAAATAGAAAGAAACTCAGACTTAGAAGATGAACTTATTGTTGCTGAGGGAGATGGATGGGGGAAGGGATAGTTTGGGAGGGACATGTACACATTGCCAGATTTAAAATGGATAACTAACAAGGACCTACTATATAGGACATGGACCTCTGCTCAATTTTATGTGGCAGCCTGGATGGGAGGGGAGTTTGGGAGAGAATGGATATAGGTATATGTATGGCTGAGTCCCTTAGCTGTTCACCTGAAACCATCACAACATTGTTAACCGGCTATACTCCAATACAAAATAAAAAGTTTAAAAGGAAAAAGAAAAAGATGACTCAAGATTTTCAACATGAGCAATTCAAAAGGTGGGGTTGCCACTAACTGGGGTGAGGAAGGCCTCCATTGGAGCCTGTGTAAGGAGAAAAGTCCAAGAGTACATTTAACAGAGTCCAGCTTGCTCAGCTCACTGCAGGATAGGCCAATAAATCTGAGATGGGGTGTTGAGGCAAGGAAGACAACTTTATTTGGAAAGCTGGTGGCGGAGAAGATGGCAGATCAGGGCCTCAAAGTAATCATCTTGTTGGGGCCTGGATGCCAGGTTCTTTTATGGATCAGAGATGAGGGGAGGTGAGGAAACAAAGTAAAAAGACCATTTAATTCATGCAAATATCCTCTAGAATGACAAGCCTCAGCAGGGGCATATGTTAGTTTCACTTCCTTACAGCCCTTAACAGGTGGACAGGACCAGGCTATCTCCCTATGAGCCAAACAAAGGCACCCTAGCCCAAGGGTCAAGCAGAGGTGGGTGGGTAGCACTCCTGAGGCAGGCTATTATGCATGCCTATAATAACAAAAATGGCAAAGTGAGAATTAAAGTCACAGAAGCAGATCCAGTATGGATTCAAAATTAACCCTTATGGCTACATTTAGATTTCAAGATTTTGACGTGATGGATTTGAGATGACTGTGAAACAGTCAACTATTGACCAAGTCAAAATTCATCTTCAAAGAATGTAAGTTCTCTGAGGGTAGTCTTCCATCTATTCTGTTCATTGCTGTATCTCCAAAGCCTTAGACAGACTTGTAGTTTCTTTATTAAAAATTAATTTAACAAATATTTGCTAGGCACTCATTCCATGTCTTGCTCTGTTCTCCAAGCTTGGGAGGACAGCAGAGACAAAACAGCTAAAATTCCCATGCACCTTACATTCCAGGCGTGAGAGGCAGATAAACAAATGAAATAAAAGAAATCTTCTATCTGTTGGTGTACCTGTTTAATAAACCTTTGTTGGATGTTTACCTACATGGTGCTCAATGTTTATGATAATAAACATGTTCTCATGACTCCATCAGGAGGAAATGAAGACCCTGGAGCTGGCATCCCACCAGCCTGTCTTCCTCCAAAGCCCCTTTCACCATATCATGCTGCCTCTCAGAGGAAGTAACACAAATCCTCTTCTTACCAAGTAAATACAAGGCTGTGTTTCTCTTCATAGAAGCATTGAAAGAAAAATCTGCTCAAAATAGGACTCTTTGGGGAGTGCGGGAGGACTGCCTGGAAGCGGGCAAGCCCTGGTCACTCAGCTCCACTCAGTCCTCCATGGAACCAAACCATGAAGCTGAATTTCTCTTGAAATCTCAGGGCATTTAAGGGCCATCACAATGACTCCTCTGAAAGGTTCAATTTGCAACCTTTCACAAAACTAGAAAGGTGGACTAAAAGACACTTGATATGCATATAAATTTTAAGGGAAAATTGTTTATCCCCCTTGCCTAAAAGTGAAACTGGATTAATTTTCCATTCCCAGCAGCAGCATCAAGGAGATGGTTTGGACTTTAGTAGCCCCAGTAATTTCAGTGTTCACTTCTCAGCCTCACTCAGCCATCTGACATTCTCAGCCATCTGACATTCTTACCATGTCATGCAGAGGACCACCCCCAGCCTCTTCCACGTATTCTCCACAGAAATTCTGAAACAGCTATGGCCCCTGCCCTCTGTCCATTTCTTATCCACTTTCCACATATACAATAATCTGATATCACACTTCCTTTCCCATCGACATCTCCTGGAAGATAAACCATGTTGCTTCCCTGGTGGCTCAGTGGTAAAGAATCTATTTGCCAATGCAAGAGATGTGGGTGCGATCCCCGGGTTGGCAGATCCCCTGGAGAAAGAAATAGCAACCCATTCCATATTTTTGCCTGGGGAATCCCATGGACAGAGAACCTGGTGGGCTACAGTTTATGGGTTCACAAAAGTCAGACATGACTTAATGTCTAAACAACAACAAACTTTAAATGATTATTTATCCTCAAAAATTCGTAATTCTTTCTCCTACTCAGAACTGTCTGCAGTTCTTCAGAAAGTTTAGTTCTAGAGATTTCTCTTCTGGATTGCCATCTCTGACAACATTGCAATTTTTAAGATAAAACATGCTGAGTTCCCCTCAGTTGGGTGATGGCCATATATCAGCTTAATGTTACCTCTCATGCAGTTGATCCAACAACAGAGAGAATTTCCATGGCCAGCAGTATGCGATCCACCAATAACCTAATTTTCCCAAACCAAGAAAGAGGTGTTCAGACCACCAGATTCCTTAGCACCTTCTGATGGACAAATGGGCTTCAAGAGACCCTCATGCTGTACTTTTGAGATGGACTGAGTCATCTCCTAATGTGGCACATTATTTTAACTCAAGAGAATGACTGGGATCTTAAACATTTACCTAAAAAAATGGAGAGCAGGATGAGATGATTGATGGTATCACTGACTCAGTGGACAGAAGTTTGAGTAAACTCAGGAAGATAGTGAAGGACAGGGAAGCCTGGCGAGCTGCAGCCCATGGGGTTGCAAAGAGTCAGATATGACTGAGCTGATGAGCAAGAAACAACAAAACACACGCAGCTTTTTGCATGGTGATAAAGAGGGCATCTTCTTATCCTCACAATAATTTTTATTGTTCTTTCTAAAGACTCCAAATTACAGTCCAAATTACAAAGCAAGAATCATACAATATAGAGGGTTTAATGGTGAAATAACTGTTCAGTGCCAGTATAATGGTATCTGTCTGCTGTCTATCTGTAGGATCACAAAAGCTTTTCCAATGGAAAATGAAAAGGTTTTATAAGGGGCAGACATCGCCAGTAACAACTCATCCTGGATACAAGAGTGGTGAATAAACCCTCTCAGTAATGAGGTTATGCTTCTGTACTACACAAACCTGGCAAGAATACCCTAATTTTAAAGGTAATGTATATTTTAATGTGTTCTAAATCAGCAGGAAGCCTGAATGGTAGCTTTAAGTTCACAACCATGACCAAAAAAATGAAAAATCAAATAAATAAAATCCCCCCTCTCCCAATTCTTTTCATGTGCAACACCTGCCCTAAAATCTCTGTCCTTATTTCCTCCTTGATAGAAAAGAAAATCAAGTGTCAGAATTGGGACTGCAACTGTAAGATATTATCAAAGTTGTAGTCTATCATCCATCTTATTTCGTATTGAATAGACATATTTTCTAAATATCACACCCGGTAACTTTCCACAATTTTTTGGCCTTAGGTACAAAGGTACAAATTTCCGGCACAGCCTAGTTGCTTCAAGGATTTTTTTTCCCCCTAGTCTGCCTTGAAATTCTGTCTAATGTGCTGCTTTAGGCTTCATAGAGCCACAGCTTTCAAGTGATACGTATAGACCTTTCCTGTAGGAATTATGCAAACCTTATGTAATATTTGTGAGATGTGTTAAAATCCTGGCAGAGAAGAGTACTTTGAAATCCAAAGCTGTTCTATAACTTTCTTTTTTAATCAGCTGCCAGCTGGATTCTGCAAAGCTACTAGTTCCAGTTCCTATGTAAGAACACTGCTACCATTTTAAACAATATATTTTTTTTTCGTTGTTGAAGGAAAGGTCACAAGGAGGGTAAAGTAATGCAGCCTCAGGAGGCTAAAGAAATCCCACCACTTGTTCAGGAACCCACCACAGTGCCCAGTGAATGGGTATGCAATCCAATTCAAAACATTCCACTGGAAAGAGCTCCCTTTGAATCTTAACCTTGTAAGTTGTTTCCAGAGGCAGAGCTGCTTTGAAATCTCGGTGTCTTCTTCCCATGAACAGATTGTGACGAATGAATGAAATGGTGTAGGGCAGCTAAAGCTGGGTGAGGTGCAGTTCAAAATAAAGCCAATCCTATGTCAAATGCACTGCTCTGATGAACCACATATGGAAGGCCAAAGGTAGTGCTGCTAGACAAAATGCAGGGTGCCTCATTACATCGGAATTCAAGATAAACAAGGAAGAATTAGTTAGCTGAAGTGTGTCCCAAGCACTAAGTGGGATAGACTCAGAATTCATATTTACTTAAATTCAAATTGGACTAGACAATCTGTATTTTTCATTGCTAAACCTGGCAATACGTACCCAAGGAAAATTAAAATAGTTCATTTTCAATCAATATTATACTATCTTGCACCAGTGAAAAACACAGATGGAAACAATTATATAATCATTTATTTTGCTTTAATGGTTTCTATTACCTTATAAATGGCAAAAGTCTCAACAGTATTAGAACAGGTAAAAGAAATGAGCTAAGCTGCTGTAAAGGATCATGAAGACTATTTAAAGATCCACACATCAGAAAATCTGATGTCACATCAACCCCCATCACTGAAATAATTTAAACTGTGACTATGAAATGTAATGCCATGAACTACGTACACAAATGAGTCTTATTTTATAGTAACCCTTTGTGTGTTCTAAGTCCTTTCAGTCATGTCTGACTCTGTGCAACCCTAAAGACTGTAGCCTGTCAGGCTCCTCTGTCCATGGGATTCACCCTACTTGAACATTAACTGGATGATAATCTATTAACCTTGTACTTCCAAGCAAAAGTGGTTAATAGGTTAGAGCTTCCCTGGTGGCTCAGACGGTAAAGAATCTGCCTGCAATACAGGAGACCCAGGTTCAATCCGTGGGCTGGGAAGATTCCCTGGAAAAGGAAATGGCAATGCATTCCAATATTCTTGCCTGGGAGAATCCCATGGACAGAAGAGCTTGGCGGGCTACAGTTTAAGGGGTCACAAAGAGTCAGACACAACCGAGCAACTAACACTCCAAGTAAAAAGCAATCATTGCATAATGCAGGTACCCACTGTTGGCCTACCTTTTTTCATGACCACTGATATATCATAAATGAAGAATTAATTTTTTCTAGGAAACTGTTTTATTCAATATCTTGCTAGCAAAGCAAATACAATGAAATTTCCATATCCATGGGGTCTGCATTTATGGAGTCAACTAACCTCAGACTGAAAATATTGGGAAAAAATTCCATAAAGTTCCAAAAAAACAAAACTTGAACTGACTGCATGCCTGAAACAATTGACATAGCATTCCCATTTCACTGGGTATTTTAAGCAACCTTGCTATTGTTGTTGTTCAGTTGCTAAGTCGTGTCTGACTTTTTGCGACCCCATGGACTGCAGCATGCCAGACGTCCCTATTCTTCACCATCTCCCGGAGTTTGCTCAGACTCATGTCCATTGAGTCCATGATGACATCCAACCATCTTGTTCTCTATCAACCCCTTGTCCTCCTGCCCTCAATCTTTCCCAGCATCAGGGTCTTTTCCAATGAGTCAGCTCTTCACATCAGGTGGCGAAAGTATTGGCACTTCAGCTTCAGTCTTTCCAGTGAATATCCAGAGTTAATTTCCTTTAGGATTGACTGATTTGATCTCCTTACAGTCAAAGGGATTCTCAAGAGTCTTCTCTAACACCACAGATGATTTAAAGTATACAAAAGGATGTGTGTAGGTTATATGCAAATATTATGCCATTTTATATAAGAAACTTGAGGATCTGAGGATTTTTTATGGTGAGGGCAGGCTGTAGATACTGAGAGATGACTCTATTTGTTTCCTAAACTAACATATACAATTTCAGTAACAGATATTTCAAAAAGAGAGAAAACTACTGTAAATGCTATAGCAAGATTCCTTTCATTTGGGTGTTAAAAAACAGCCAATCCCTTTTGAAACTATGTTTAACATCCCTCTTCCTTATTTCCAGTGAATGCTGTACCCCCTACCCCTGCCCCCTGCAAAATTGTTGTTTAAGAAAATCTGCTCAAGCAGTGTAAACATTTGCCCAATATTTTTCTTAGGAAAACATAAGCACTACTAAATTAGGCCCAAATGATCAGGTTAAATTAGAGATTTGGCCATTGGTGATGATTTTGGATTCTGGAGAGAACCATGCTGAGTCACTCATACACCGCAAAATGCCTTTTCCTAAGTTGTTTGATCTTAATTATCCAAAATGTGTGGATCTGGCACCTGACATTTTTTAAAAAATTTTATTTGTTCGTTTATTTATTTTTGGCTCTGCTAAGTCTTTGTTGTTGCACAGGCTTTTCTCTAGGTGCGGTGAGCAGAGTCTACTCTTCATTGCACTGTAGCGATTCTCATTGGAGCTTCTCATTGTAGTGGCTTCTCTTGTTGTGGGGTATGGACTCTATGGTGTGGGCTGCAGTAGCTGTACATGACCTTAGAGCGGTTCCCAGGTTCTTAGAACACAGACTCAATAGTTGTGCTGTGACATGTGGGATGTTTAAGGCCCGGGAATCAAACCCATGTCTCTGCATTGGCAGGTGAATTCTTTACCCCTGAGCCACCAGGGAAGCCTTATTTGACCTTAAGGTTTAGCTGAGTTGGGCTCTTGAAACACATCAGTTTGCAAAAGACTTTGTGGAAGAAATAAAGTCTTCGGTACACTTCTGCTTGTTACTGAGTGTTTTTTGGACTGTTGTGCTAAATTTGAGCTGGCACATTATTAACCTTTTCAAATTAGGCATTTAGTAGGCTCAGCTGAATCTTTTCTTAATTTGCACATGAAGATTTGCCAGAACAGCTGGCACTGTGCTGGAATATTAGTTGAGATCTTCAATTTACACAGGCCAAGCAGAAACACATACACTTCAGAGAGGATGACCTAATTGGTGCTGAACACAGTCACCTTTATTAATCAGAATAATAGCAATAACAACTGCTAATACTTATTGAGTGCTTACTATGTCCCAGGTATTATAGGTATGAACAGTCATTTACCACTTTCAACAACCTAATGAGGTTTTAGTCCCTCAATTTTGTAGATAAGAAAAGTCAAGAATGGTTAGATTAGGTTCCTAGATTATACAATTTAGTGGCAATAATTTTGCTTTCTACAAGGCAATCTAACTGCAGAATTTGAGTGCTCACCACTTTGCAATACTGTGTCAACAAATGTATCCCATAGTAATAGAAAACTTCTACCTTCTCAGGCAGGTTTCCCAGTGAAGGATGTGTCCCTTTGTGACACAGACTTCAGAGGAATAGGAAGTAACCAGGCTAAAGCAAGGCATGCCACCCTTCACCTCCACTCTCAACCAACCATAGGCAACCCCGCTGCTGCCTTAAAAGTGTGTGCATTTTTTGGGTTTATTTTTAACACGTTTATGATAAGATTTATGATACTCCTTTAATATGCTTATGATAAGGCCCTTCCATATATTGGGATCTATAGTGTGAACAGAGCCATAAATGTGGAGGGTGGGGTCTTCCAGGAAGGACATTTGAGATGTTAGTCACCTGAAGAATGATGTTACAGGCGCAAGACACAAATAGGCTCTCATGCTGGGTGGCAGACTGGAATTTAGCCCTGCTGGTCTTGATCACCAAGCTTGGGTAATGGGGCAGAATGCTGCGTTCTCCCTGGGGTGGGGTGGGGAGACCAGGGGCATACAGGGCAGAAGCCACATCAGAAAACATGGAGTCAAGGGTTGTTGTGTCTTTCTTATCTATGCTTGTTTCTCCTTTGAACTACTTGAATGTTTGGAAAAGGCCTTTGGAAAGTTCCAGTAAATCTCAGATGTCTCAGTGAGGGAATTTTTAAACATACTGCACCATAGAGCACTGGAGGGTGGCAACAGTGGTGGTGGGATTGACAGAATTGAGTCCAGTGGAGAAACAGAGAGGGATGAAGATGGAGACTTCCTGTGGCCCTTCATTCTCCCTTCCCTCTTGGTTCTGATGCCAAACCTCAGAGGTTCTGGCTTGTAATTTAGAGGTAGTGTTTCTGTATGCCTAGAGTACTGGCCTTAGAGGTGTTTGGGAATGGTTTGTAAAATAGCCACGCTCGTTTTCTACCATAATCGCCTCCGGAAGAACTGAAGACAGACCAAGATTTCTCTCTCTTCCTTCTTTTTAAAATACAACTAAGTGTAGAGGTCTACTTTTGCTGTGTTGTTGACAATACAGATATTTACAACTGTCCATTATACAGGTTGGAAGAAATGCTATTTATAATGAGTGGATTTATTGGCTAAAAAAAAAAAAGTCCCTGCTATGCCCCATTCCTGACTCAAGAAGTATCATTGAGAGTTCTACAGAACATTTCCTGAAGCTGGAGGAATTAAAAAAGAAACAAAAGAAAAGAAAAAGCAACTGCCTGGTGAAACTAGCTAGAGCTTTGCCAAGGAAGCCAGAATGATCCACTGAAACGTGCATGCCACTTTCATCTTAAGAACCCTAGTCCCTTCTCCTTTACCAACTTTTTCTAGAAAAGTTGTATTTTAGTTTCTGAAAGCACCCTACTTGGAGATGTAGAGAAGCTCATAAGGTATTTATACATATTTTCATATGATTTTCCTGATAACTTACTGTAGGTACATCTAACACACTGATCCCCAAAAAGACTTCTTCCCAGGCACAAACTCAAAGGAAAGGATGAAGCTTCTGCAGGCTCTGTTTGGGAGATGGACCAAGAAACATGGCTGTGTCTTCCGGGTGTCAGGGGAGCCCTGGAAGTTAGAGGCTGTGATCTTCTGGACGTTGAACTCAACACAGGTGCTTTAGGATGAGAATGAGGCTACTCAGTCAGTCCCCGAGCAACCAGCTTCCTCACTCTGTCCAGGAACAAGGGCAAGATTTCAGCTGCAAAAAACAGCAGAGCTAAACTCTAAAACTGGCCAAGGAGGGAGAAAAAATCCTGAGCTCCTTGCGCGGGGGA
>SJYC01068533.1:0-11076 GCA_006408675.1 Madoqua kirkii | reverse complement strand
GGGGGGGGGGAGAAATTAAAAAGACAAGCCACTAAATTAGCCAACAAACCTACCTACCAGCTCTACTGGCTAACTGGCGGTTTTCTGAGCCCCGAGCCTCATGAAAAGATTTCTAGCGAGGAGAATGGAAGGCACCTTCCCTGTCATTTCATAAACATTTCTTGGTAATGCCGGGACCTTCGCTGTCACACTTGCCGGGATCCATGCGTTCCCAGCCTGGCTAAGGCTGAGGACGCTCCGAACCGTGCAGACATCAGAGAAAAAGACAGCTTTCCGAGGCGCTCAGCAAGTAGGGAAAGAAGGCTCTCTCTAGCCTCAAGTTGGGAAACTTTTCCTCAAAACTGCATTATCCTTTGTTGAGCTGCCAGGAAATTCCTAGTTTCTTTTTATGGGATTGTGATGACCTGTGTCCATGATTACAGGAACCCAAGCAATTCAGTACGAAAAACATATATACACATTCTACAAGCATGAGTCAAATGATTTGTGTATGGACGTGGCTTTGGGACATTCTTATCTTTAAACACGCCGGTGTCCGCTCACTCGGCGGCTTTTTCCGCCTATGCCTGTCCCTTGTCGGCCTGCATTTTCCAGAAAAACTGGATACCCCAACCTCTGATTCAAAGCGCCTTTCTGTATCTCCCCACTAAGCCAAGCTCAATCCTTGGGCTCCTCTCTCCCCAGTCCCCTGCTTAGAGGCCGCTGCCGTCCGTGGTCCAGAGAAATACGCGCGTGGGGAAGCCGAGCCGGCCGGAGGGGCAGGGGTGGAACCAGGAGAATGCTAGTGTTGCCAAGTTAACAGTTTCAGCCAGGGGCACGGATTCTGGGGAGCCCAGGGGCCACAAGGTAGAAGTGGTAACTCCCCAGCGATGATCCGAAGCTCGAGCCGGGTGGGAGCGGGGCTGTCAGTGCCGCACCATCCTCAAGCGTAAATAGGAAAGGACGCAGGGGCAGAGCCCACCAAAACTCGAGAGCGCAAACCAGCCCGGGCGAGTGCGCAGCCGACTTCACGCCTTCCCAGATGCTACCCCTCGTCTGCTTCTCTTTCTCATCCCTCTCTGGGTGCAACCGCGTCAGGAAGTCTGATGCCCAACTCTGGCATGGTGTGCTCGGAGACCCTAGAAACCCCAGCGTCGCCAAGCCTGGCTTCAAACGCGTCGGGCAGCCACCTGTTTCACAAAGCCCGGAGTTTGTTGCGGGGGCGAGCTGCGGCGGGAAGAACCCTGTCAACCCCTCGGTCCGCCTCGGCACAGAATCTCCAACAACGCGCATCACCCCCAAACCAAGTGCGCTCATACCTTTGCGCAACCCGAGAGGCTCGCACCAATCCTGCCAACCGCGCGCGGCGACTTACTTCCCGATTCCCCGGCTTCAGCTCCCAACCCAGCGCTGGCCCCGGGTCCCACACCGCGCCCGACCTCTCCGCCAGGGACAGCGCCCCAAAATACCTGCCGTGAAGATGCAGAGAGCGAAGAGGATCTTGCAGACCATGGTACCTTGGTACTCGGTGCCGAGCCCGGCGCGGACGGCGGGAGAGTTTGCCGGGACTGACCGAGCGCCCCCGAGCGCGGGCAGCTTCTCCTCGGCCCGCTGGCTGCGGCGGGAGCCGGGCGGCCCGGGCGGCGGCAGGAGAAGCGAGGCGAGCGCCGCACGGCTCCGTCAGCTGCTCGTCCTCCGGCGCCCGGCGCGCTTCTGCTCCATCCCAGCCGCCGGAGCCCGGGGCCGCCTCCGCCGCCGCGACAGCCGCCGCCAAACCCCTCCCACCCGGGCCCCGCGGCGATGACAAGGCCACCCCTGGCCTTTCCTCTCCCGGCGCTTGAGTCCCGAGAGTCCCGGCCCAGGGCGGCCTCTGCTGGACAGTCAGGGCGCGAGACCCGAGTTCTCATCCGGTTCAGCAAATGTTTGGGGCCGTTAGCACTGTGTTGGGAACTAAGGGAATGCAGAGTGAGAGCAGGTCTCTGTTCTCAGGAATTTATCCCAGGTTTCTTACATGAGTTACAACCTTGGTGACCGTATGCCATCTTAGGTGTCACCTCGAAGGGCCAAGACCCCACCGTTCTAAGCACATACACTGTTTTCCAAATATGAGAGCCTTTTTCGTTTTTTCATTTCCCCAAATATTTGTGTACATTTAAGCCCTCACTCCCATTCAGCCCCACTGCATTTCCTGGTGCCTGAGCCAAAATGTCTGCTATCCTATTCAGCTTCTTACTGTTAACAGAAGAAATAGTACTAATGTCAGATAATGTCAGTGATCGTGGGATAACTATGAGTGAGAAACCCTACTAGGTATATCATGGTGCCTTCTAACGGCCCTATGACATAAGAATTATTACTCCATTTTACAGATGAGAAAGCTAAGGCACAGAGAAGGTAAGTAATGTGCCCAGGGACACAGAACTGGTAAGGACTGCATTCCACAAGTCACGAGTATGTGTCCCAGGGCATAATAGCAAAGGTTGTCATTTCCTGAGAAATGCTGTGTGTTGGACCACTGTGCTGTACATGTACTAACCAAATCAAGTTTTCAGAACAATCCTTTTAGGTGACACTGTTTTATCTTCATTTCCAGGGGAGAAAATGAAAGCACTGAGAGGTTTAAGTACTTGCTTGTGTTCATACAACTAGATAATGGTAGAGATAAGATGCCTGCCTAGGGACCCCAGGTCATCCTGGTACTGTCTCTTCAAAGCCCAGAGTTTCTGTTCACACAGGTCAACGCTGACCTTTCACTTATCCTCCCACCACCTTAGACCTGCTTATTTCTACATTTCTGTCAGACTAGATGCCAGATCACCTCCCAATATCTGTGTTATTATGAGCCTGGTGGTCCCCTAGGCGGCTTCTTGAAAGGCTCAGTGGTAAAGAATCTCCTGCAATGCAGGAGATTCAGGTTTGATCCCTGGGTCAGGAAGATTCCCAAGGAGGGCATGGCTACCCATTCCAGTATTCTTGCCAGGAAAATCCCATGGGCAGAGGAGCCTGGTGGGCTACAGTCCATGAAGTCTCAAAGAGTTGGAAAGACCGAAGTGACTGAACGTGGTTCCCTGGACACTAGAGCTGGGATGCTGCAGAAATTGAGCGTTTTAAAGACCTGATTTGCTCAGAACCATGAGTAGTGCTGGAGGGCGACATTTTTTTTTTTTTCTGTGACTTCTTTCTCATTTACCAGAAAGAGCCTCGGGTTTCATTTTCTCATTCTCTTGGACCTCATGACTTTTTCTGTGATGACGTCAGTTCCTCTGCCTGACCCCACTGTTACCACTGATACAGCTTGTCATGCTTCCCCAGCCAGATTAAACTGAGGTCATGGTTTTTCTTTTGTCTTGGTAAATGTATTGATTCTTGCTGAAATAAGTAACCAAATGCCCATCCCCCTTTCCTCCTCCCTGACCAGAGAAACTGCAAATTCAATTTACTAAACAAGTTGTCTTAATGTTTTTGACCTTCAGGTCCTTTCTGGTTTCTAGTGTAATCTATGTGATTATGAAGAATTTCTGCATCTGTGTGGTGACTGGTGGGGAGGCAGGGACCCCACACAGAGTTCTGCAAACACATTCTGTAAGGCGCTGGTGCCTTTAGATAGGATCATTTAAGTAAGAGACTCTGTGACAGAAATATTTTTCAAAAACACTTCATAGAAAAAACTATTCAATTGAAATTCAATAAAACTTAAATGGAATCCCTTAGTAGTGCAAAGCATGTGTGACTGACTTTGATATCTAAGATGCTGGTTTGGTACCCAGCATGGTAATCCACTCCAGTATTCTTGGCTGGAGAATCCCATGAACAGAGGAGCCTGGTGAGTTACGGTCCATAGGGCTGAAAAGAGTCAGACATGATTGAAGTCACTTAGCAACAGCAGATTATGATCCCCACATGTGAATTAGTTAAAATTTCCAAAGCTTTTCATTGTATACAGAATAGAGTTGAAAATAATTTAACTAAAACAAGTCTTTATCAACCATTAAAGCTTTTGATTTATTAATTTAGTAAAAATATATTTGATTACTTCCTAGGTGGTAGACCTTATAGTAGGTTGTGGGAATGAAATGTGTTGTAATAGTCAATGTAGGTGGGTTATGCTGCTGTAATAAACCACCCCATTATTGCTTATTGCTCAGAGGCTTAAACAATAGAGATTTACTTCTCTCTGACATCGTCGGCTGTGGATCCAGCTACTCCCCAGAGCGGATGTCTTCTACATCAGTGTTGTACTCCCTGTCTTCTACAGTCAGGAAAGACTGAGGAGGAGAACTGAGTGCAGCATTTATGTTTTCCACCTGGAAGTGATTGTTCTGCTCATAATTTATTGATGATGTGCTCAGTCGCTCAGGCATGTCTGATTCTTTGTGACCCCATGGACTGTAGCCCGCCAGGCTCCTTTGTTTGTGGAATTTTCCTGGCAAGAATGATGGAGTGGGTTGCCATTTTATTCTCCAGGAGTTGAATCCACATCTCCTGCATTGCAGGTGATTCTTCACCGCCAGGAAGCACATTCTTCATGGTGGTGATTGTGCCACAGTCGTTAATTGTCCCTGCCACCAGGAAGCTTATATTCTAGAAGTGAGGAGTCAAGCATTGAATGATCCCCAAAATATATGTGGTAATTTGTTATGTGCAAGGGGATGGGAGAAATGAGTGAATTTTTTATAGTTGTTATTTGTTGAACTGAATAAAAAAGAACTCAAAATATATGCAATACTTTATTATGTGAAATACTATAACTAATAAATGCCCATAACTCCTCTATGTTATGTTAGGAATTGTTTCAAGCATTTTGAGTAATCTGTCTAAACTTTACACTGTATAAGGTTACCCAGATTTTACAAATAAAGAGACTGAGATATACTTTATGAAAGTTTAAGTATGAAGGAAACCAAAAGATGCTAAGATATTAAAGCAAGGAGATTTGCACTCCTCACAGTGGGATCAGGGATGGAATTTGCATGTAACCTCTTAGTCACATCTCTATAGCAAAAGCCAGTTTCTTCATAGATTTTCTGGTTCTTTCATAATGTTCCTCTGGGATAAAATCTAAGATAAGCCTGCCTTTGACTGACTTCCACTCTTTTTGATCACTGTTAAAATGAATTTCTGGGATTGTAGGCTTTCGATATAAAAAAAAAAAACAAACCCTTGGCTGACTTAGTCTTCAATATCCTGAATTTATCATAATTATAGATAAAGTCAGATAATGCATATTAGGTAGTATGGAAGTGTAAGCTCTTGACTCTTGATTCATCATAGCCAAGTAGCGACAGAATAATTCAGTTAAGAGAGGTGGTGTGGTGGTAAGAGGCTGAATTCTGATGTCTAGCCCATGATCCCTGAAGGCTGAGTTCTAATCCCTGCCATTCCATGTATTAACTGACATTACTTGGTACATCTGTTTTCTTGGTTTCTTTCTGACATGGTGAAGATTACATATGGATTAAAGATTAAATGGATTACATATGTGAAATGCTTGGCATGTTATAGGCACCAATAAAGAAGAAACTTTGTTGTTCAGTTGCTAAGTCATGCCCAACTTTTTGTGACCCCAGGAACTGCAGCATATCAGACTTCCCTGTTCTTCACTATCTCCAGGAGTTTGCTCAAACTCATATCCATTCAGTCAGTGATGCTATCTAACCATCTCATCCTTTGCTGCCCCCTTCTCTTGCCCTCAGTCTTTCCCAACATCAGGATCCTTTCCAATGAGTCAATTCTTCACATCAGTTGGCCAAAGTATTGATGTACGTTTAAAAATCATTTGGGGATCTAAAGTACAAGGAGAAAATATTAATGCTGCTGTGACTATTTTTTCATATGCACAGTTATGAAACTTGAACTGTGCCTTGGGCAATTTTACTCCTGCTACATCTGAGCTCCAGGGGGAAGTTCTAAATGGTCTCTGACAGCTCTTCCCCTAACCCTCTCTCTCCCAAAGGCAGGAATGCAGCAGCCTCAAGACCCTGATATTTTGGGTTGGCCAAAAAAGTTCATTCGGTTTCAACATAAGATGTACTGTTCCCGAATGAAGCTTTTGGCCAACTCATTTTCTTTCTTTCTTTTTTTTTTTTGTCTTGATTTTATTTCTCTTCCCAAGTTGCATTGCAAAAATACCTCTGTGGGTTCTGTTATGTATTTCATTACATAACTTTGCTTCTCTCTTTTTAATTCCAATTTCCTTTTTAAAATATTACTGATAAAAAAGATAAAGGCAATGATGCAATATGGGAAACAGACCTTGGAACTTTGCCAAAAAAATACTGGTTTGAACAAAGTCAGTTTTAAAAGGGCCTGATGGAGGTTCAAGGGGGAGGGGACATATGTATACCTATGGCTGATTCATGTTGATGTTTGGCTGAAACCAACAGAATTCTGTAAAGCAATTATCCTTCCATTAAAAAATAAATTAAAAACAATGAAAAAAACAAACAAAACCATAACAAAACAGAAAAAGGGCTTGACAAAACATGATTATTTCCCGGATTTAAATAAACTTGTTTGAAGCTGTGTGAGCTCTTTAAGGATACCAAACCACTTGTCACTAATTTTTTATTTTAATTAAGGAAGAAACCCTTAAATATCCCAGCAAGGAGGAAACTGGCCTCTTGGAGATGATGCACACAATGAAACCTCTTATTTAAACAAGTCTAAAACCTGACTGAGTTTATACTGCATTGTCCAATACAAATCACAAATGTAATTTTTAAATTTCTGAAAGTCATATTTTGAAAAAGGAGAAAGAAGCAAATGAATTTAATTTTAACGCTATTCTTTATTTAACCTGATGTATCAAAATGAAATATTATTCAACATGTAATGAAAGCAAAATATTAATAGGATATTTTATATTCTTTTTCTCATTCTGAAGCTTCTCAATACAATGTTTATTCTATACTTCTATAATATCTCAATTCAGACTAGACACATTTTAAAACTGTTAATTTTATTTGTTTATTTGGCTGCACTGGATCTTAGTTGTTATATGCAGGATATTTTTTTTTAGTTGTGGCATGAAAACTGTTAGTTGGGGTACGTGGGATCTAGTTCCCTGACCAGGGATCAAACCTAGGCCCCTTGTATTGGGCGTGTGGAATCCTAGCCACTGGACCACCAAAGAAGTCCCCAGACTAGGCATATGTTGAATGTTAAATAACCAACCATGACTGTTGTTGTTGCTGTTGTTTAGTAGCTAAGTCGTGTCTGACACTTTGCAACCCCGTCACTGCAGCTGCCAGGTTCCTCTGTCCTCTGCTATTTCCCAGAGTTTGCTCAAATTCATGTCTACTGAGTTGATGCCTCTGTCTAACCATTTTATCCTCTGCACCCCTTCTCCTTTGGCCTTCAATCTCTCCCAGCATAAAATTCTTTTCCAATGAGTCAGCTTTTGGCATCAGTTAGCCAAAATATTGGAGCTTCAGCTTCAGCAACAGACCTTAGAATTACTAGTCAGGGTTGATTTCCTTTAGGATTGACTGATTTGATCTTCTTGCAGTCCAAGGGACTCTCAGACGTTTTCTTCAGCACCACAATTAGAAAGCATCAGTTCTTTGGCTCTCAACCTTCTTTATGGTCCAATTCTCACATCTGTGCATGACCAATGAAAAAAACCATAGCTTTGACTATGCAGACCTTTGTTGGCAAAGTGATGTCTCTGCTTTTTAATATGCTGTCTAGTTTTCTCATAGCTTTCCTTTCAAGGAGCAAACGTCTTTTAATTTCATGGCTGTAGTCACCATCTGCAGTGATTTTGGAGCCCAAGAAAATAAAATCTGTCACTGCTTCCACTTTTTCCCTACCTATTTGCCGTGAAGTGAGGGACCGGGTGCCATAGTCTTAGTTTGTTGAATGGTGAATCTCAAGCCAGCTTTTTCACTCTCCTCTTACATTCTCATCAAGAGGCTCTTTAGTTCCTCTAGCAGCTTTCATAATGGGCAGTGTGTTTGTAGAACACTGGGCCCAGTCTCTTGCCTTGCCTCATGCATATCTTCTGTAGAAGCGCAGAGCAATATTGATGGGACTTTTTTAATGATAGTGGAGTACTTGAAAGCCTCAGACTTGCTGATTGCATGACCTCTAACCCTCATTAGCCTCTCTAGATCTCAGTTTTCCCTTCTATGAAGTGAACATGATGATAATAATGACACCTTACTTAAAAGGATCATTGTTAAGGACTTATATTAGTAAAGAATGCATGAAAAACATTTAGAACAGACCCTAGTCAGGGCAGAGCCTTAATAATAATTCTTGTTATATTTGGTATGAGTAGTTATGATGATGATAAAAAAGAATATTCATAGTAAAATCTTCCTAATTGTCCATGTGTTTTAAAATATTCATTTGTTTATTATTTGGCTGTGCCAGGTCTTTGTTGCAACATGCAGGATCTTTAGTTGCGGCAGCATTCGAGCTCTTAGTTGCAGCATGCGGGATATTTCTTGACCAGGGATCAAACCTGGGTCTCTTGTATTGGGAGAACAGGGGCTTAGCCACTGGACCACAATGGAAGTTCCCCAATTGTCAGTGTAATATTAGTGATTCCTTACCACTCGGAGGCACTGACAATATAGCTTGTCCCTAAAATTCTACTTGTACACAGAGCAGCATTTATCAAACATTTTGGTCTCAGGATCCCTTTGCACTCCTAAAATTAAGAACTCTAAAAATTGTTTAAAGGTCTTTTCAGGAATTATGGTTTTGTTCTTTTGTACTGCACCCAAACTCAATAAATAGTAATTTCCTAAAAGTTAGCAGCAAGGTGAATCTGAAAGCATCTCAATAAAATTTTCATATTCTGCTACATTAAAATCCATTGGTTTATTTTGTACTTTGAATGTATCTTTTACCCGTGGATGATTTTGTAATATCATGCACTGTTCATACAGAAAATATCGGTTCGCTGAACTATACAGATACCCACTCCAGTATTCTTGGGCTTCCCTTGTGGCTCAGCTGGTAAAGAATCTGCTTGCAGTGTGGGAGACCTGGGTTCAATCCCTGGTTTGGAAAGATCCCCTAGAGAAGGGAAAGGCTACCCACTCCAGTATTCTGGCCTGGAGAATCCCATGGACTGCATAGTCCATGGGATTGCAGAGTCTGACATGACTGAGCAACTTTCACTTTCAAATTAACACACTTCTTTATACAACATCAAACTGTATTGTTAATATCTCCACTTACATCATCAAAAAAGTCTTTAAATATTGGGAAGCTGTCATTAGTGGTGAAAGATACAAGTTTGGCAGAATTCTAATTTTCACTGGAAAGCTTGAATCTTACCATTTGCACCAAATACTATAGTTTTCCTTGAAGTGACAGTTAAACATCATGGAAAAAATGCAGTGCAAATATTCAAGTCTGAATAACCATAGTTTGTCAATTGTTCTTTCAAGTAAAAATTGTCTTCCACAGAAAAGTGGTTAGCTCAGCTTGTGACTCAAGTAATCACATAATCGCATTTCCTGGTGACAGTCACTCCCCTTTGCCATGCAGCAAACAAGTTTTACACATACTTGCCATTTATTTACCTAAAATATGAAAACTATACATATTCAAATCAGGACTAAACAAAATTAATAATTTTTACCCTTCTTGAAGGGAGTTCTTAAATGAAATGCTTTTTGCCCTCTATTTTTTATAAATATTATTTACTTATTTGACTGTTCTGGGTTTTTGCTGCGGCATGAGGGATATCTGATCTTTGTTGAGGCATGAGGGATCTTTACTTGTGGCATGTGAACTCTTAGTTGCGGCATGTGGGATTTAATTTCCTGATCAGGGATCAAAATTGAGAGAGTGGAGTCTTAGCCAGTGGACCACCAGAGAAGTTTCTGAGAACCTTCTCATATCCATTTTTCTACTTGAGTATAGAATCATACCTCAGTTGTCTGAGACAATGAATACAGATGTAGAGTACTAACCCTTAGTTCTATCTTCTACCATTTCTAGTCTCCACAAAGTTGCCTTGACAGCTCTGTTTATGCTTGAACTGAGGAATATTTTGAAATGGATGAAAGAGATTACTGAATAAACTTTAGTTGGAGGTACCCAGAATGTACACTTTCATCTTGATTATTTTGCAGCTTTGTAGAACTGTAAAAATATGTAGCAAACTCAAATAATAGAAAAAAATTTTAGTCTACAGAAATGCAAATTATGTCCAGTGGTGTGAAATTGACTATCACTTTGTGGATATTGACCAGTTTTACCAATTTTGCATCTGTTTATAAATTCATCTCGTTGTTTCTTATCTGTTTTACATGTATGATATTTCAAATTCTTTGAATTAGTTGTAGCATCTTACTGGTTTCCTCATTTAATAAGGAGATAAATAAAATCTTTGATATATATTCATTTTATGTCATGATGTTTCTAAAATTATTTTAATAGATTAATCATAATGCATGATGCTTCATATCTTTAGTCTAAATTCTTGAGTAATCATATAGTTATGATAGTGAGTTATATGATTAACACAATTAACAGTTATAGTGGAGTTGGGAAAAACCTTGGAGATAGTCTACTCTCTGCATGTCACAGGTGAGGAATCTATAGTGCTTAGAAGTTAAGCGCTGTGTCCCAAATTGTAGTTAATTGGGTTCAGAGAGAAACTTGAACTTAGTTCAAACAACTTCGAATTTGGTACTCTCTTCATTCTGCCATTTAATTGAATATAAATTCTCCTGCCTTTGTTCATATAGGCAACTCCTGAGAAAGTCGTAGACCAGCTGTTTCAGGAGAATAAATATAAGCTCTAATTGTTTTATATGATAACGGGAAAAAAAATCATGTATTTGGAAAGCAAAGGAGAAATTTGAGGCTGAGAAAAAAGATTTGATCCAATAATTATTTGTATTATGTAGGATGTAAATAATACATTTTCATTGTATGTAACACTGTTAACATGGCTAACACAATTGGTTTAGAAACTAATGTCCTAATGTCTCTCCCTTTACCATCCATCCTTATGGATTCTGTCAATGTAGTTTGGGGGTAGTTGTTTTGAGTATGAAAATACTACTGTATTTATCAAAGTTACAAATGCTAAAATTCTTGTACTCAGCTAACAAATTTTATTCTATCATT
>SJYC01068532.1:0-21315 GCA_006408675.1 Madoqua kirkii | reverse complement strand
GACATGAATGAAATATATAGGCCAAATTTTCTGAAACAGTAATAGTACACAAAATACAAAATACGTAGAGATTCCTAAGCCACGATTAATATTATAATGGGTTTGTTTTATATATCATTCTCTGAAATATTTAAAACTCAACTTTAAATCTTTCTAGGTTTATGTTTACCTACTACATAAGTGTGTGTTCATGTGAAAGTTGCTCAGTCGTGTTTGACTCTTCGTGACCCCATGGACTATATAGTCCATGGAATTCTCCAGGCCAGAATACTGGAGTGGGTAGCCATTCCCTTCTACAGAGGATCTTCCCAACTCAGGAATCAAACCCAAGTCTCCCGCATTGCAGGTGGATTCTTTACCAACTGAGCCACCAGGAAAGTCCACATACTACATAAACATTTGCCAAATTCTAAGGCACATTAGGGATATTTTCTCACATATAGTAACAGCCAAGGTTATTAGTAAAGGTGATGATTGGAATCTGGTTTGCAATATCAATTATCGGAAGGACTTCATAATGTAAAGAGTTTTGTCTGCTAATCTATGTAGTCATTTCCCTACCCTGCTTATGGAACTCTTCACTTCCATCTGTGTGGCTTGACTGAATTTGGCATTTCTTTGGCTGTTAACATAGTTATAAATCCTTTGAACTTGACAGACTTTCTTTCATCTGTGTCTGCTTGGTAGAACCCTTCAACTCTTAGAGATGTAAAAATGATACCCAGTCAAATCCTAGAAATGTCTTTGGGTGACTATTTGATCACAAATTTTAGTCTTTGTATTGTCAGGTTCTTGGGTTTCAACTTACAGAAATTGATTCTAGATAATTTAGGCAAAAAAGTGAGTTTATTTGAAGGCTATAGGTAGTTCAAAACAAAAGGAAAATTTCAACATCAGGCTTTCAGAATCAGCGATCCCCTCAAGTTGCAGGGACTAAAGAACTGTTTCTCTAGCCAGCAACCCCCCACCCCAGGAGGTTCAACAAGAATGATTTCTAACCATTTTTAGTTGTTAAAGACCCTATACAAGACCCTTAGGTGAATGAGTCAAATTCTACCCCTTGGCTTAGGAAGTCCCCCAGGGAAACAGATGCTATTGCCTGAGAAGTTAAAAAACTAAAACGAAGAAAGCTAATGAAGATGACTCTACAGTGTCTGGGGATAGAAATTATTTGGATGGTTCTGAATCCTTTCAAGCCAATGAAAATAGACCCTTTGGGTAATCACTGGAATGTCAGTAGTGTTGTAAACCTGCTCTCTTATTTAACCAATTTTGATATTATTGCCATCCTAAACAGCTCGTGCTAGAAAACTTGCAGCAATGTAATTTCTCTATTAAAATTGACTCTCATATTACTTGATCCTTACATTAGTAACAAATCACTTGTCTGGAAGGAAAATAAGACCACACAAATTATAAGGTCAACCCAATTTCCTTTAGTTGAAAGGCATTGATAAATCTACTCTATGAGGCATTCACTGTGTGATAACAAGGATGACACAAACAACTACCTCTATGTTGCAATATGAGAGCATATTGATTACTCAGGAGAGCTGAATTAGTCGCTATAATAGCGACCATCATACAATCAGCATCACCTACTTTTGATGGTAAGCACTGCACCGTCTTCTTAACTCAATGGGACTTCACAGAAATATTATTCTGTAAAAATATGATTCTATTGACAAGGACCTGTTTTCCAATATGATATCCAAAGAAAACTGTGGTCCTCAATAAATTTGTTTTGACTATAACTTGCAACATTTTTTCTGTTTATTCCTCTTGACATTGGGCATATATTTGCTAATATTTTAATGTTTTGTGCTTATAAAACATCCAAAGTGATTAGCTAGTAACTTTCATCTTTAGATACAAGAGTTCGCTGAAAATGAGAGATCCTTGTATTATTTCTTCTCCTTGATGCTAATAAAACACACACTCCCAGGTGTAGTTTAAACCACTCCAGGATTCTTGCCTGGAGAATCTCATGGATAGAGGCGCTGGGCAGGCTGCAGTCCACAGGGTTGCAAAGAGTTGGACATAAGTACACAGGCTTGACCATTAGAAGAGACAGTGAAGGCAACATTGAAACTTGCAAGTCATTTCCACTATATGTCAACATATTAAAGCTACAACAATCACCAGTAAAGCTACAATTGCTTTGCAAAAACTAAAGAGAAATTTGTGGACTTTACTCATATAATAATTTAAAACATCAGTATAACGAAAGTCTTAATAGAACCATGATTTCACACTGGAAATGGAGTAGGTTGTATAATTAGAGCAGTTCAGACCAAAGAATTTGGGCTTCTAGGTTTTGGCAGGGAGGGTTGTTTTAGCTTGAATTATTCATACTGGCTAATTATATGTTTGTGGTGGCTTATATGCTATTAATGAGTGCATACATATTCAGTTGTGTCCTACTGTTTTTGATGCCATGGACTGTAGTCCACCAGGCTCCTCTGTCCATGGAATTTTCCAGGCAAGAACACTGGAGTGCGTTGCCATTTTCTCCTCCAGGGGATCTTCCTGACCCAAGGATTGGTTGCTCACTAAAAAACTGAGCTCTTTTACATGTGTGGTATTGGCTTTCGGAAGTGCAAATGATGAGTCCTCTTGAATGGAATATGGCCAGGAGTGTCTGTGCCCCTTCCAGTCTAGGACTTTATTTTGTTTTGCTTTATTTTCTTTTCCTTCCAGTTTTATTGAGCTATAATAGACATATAGTGCTGTATAAGTTCAAAGCGTACAGGCTAACAATTTGATTTACATACATCATGAAATGATTATCGCTGTAAGTGCAGTGAACATCCATCATCTTATACAGATACAAAATTAAAGAAATAAGAAAAAGCCAAGCCCACATCATATGTGAAATCCCCTTGACTTAGAAAAACAAAGCACATTTGGTAACCAAAAGAAGATGATGGCTAATATATCCTTTTATTTATGTTGTTCTTTGGTAGAGGGGCTTCCCAGGTGGCTCAATGGTAGAGAATCTGCCTGGCACTGTAGGAGATGCAGGAGACTATGGTTTGATCCCTAGGGTCGGGAAGATCCCCTGGAGTAGAAAATAACCAGCCACTGCAGTGTTCTTGCCTGGGAAATTCCATGAACAGAGAAGCCTGGCGGGCTACAGTCCATGGGGTCACAAAGAGTCAGACAACGCTCAGCAACTGAGCACGCACACATTCTTTAGGAGGCAAACAAATTAAAGTACTAATATTTTCAGAGTTGTTTGAAATGATGGTTCTTTCAAGTCAAACATTGGTTTCAGCACCACCTGGAATGTGAAGCTAATGAGGATAGTTCGCATGACCTGATTAGCTCTGTCTTTCTTTTGCAAGCTGTCCTGTTGTTGTGTCAGACTAAGAACAAGCCTAATTATGAACAGACTTTCAGTGGCTGTCCTTTACTGGTATGGGCAATGATGCATCTCTGATTCTATGGCAGATTCTGGTTTAAATATTTTGTCCTATTATTTTTTCACATAGATGCACCTGTAAATCAGAACCAAAACTAGTAGGGTCATGTTGATCCCACTTTATTCTTTTTCCCTGTTTCCTTTTCCTTCTCTTCATTCTCCTTCTGGAAGACAGTTTTTAGATTAATTTGGGTAAAAATTACTATAGGCAAAGAATATTTTTAATTACTGTATTGTAAGAAGAGGTGGCAAGAATACACAGAATTGTACAAAAAAGATCTTCATGACCCAGATAATCACAGTGGTGTGATCACTCACCTAGAGCCAGACATCCTGAAATGTGAAGTCAAGTGGGCCTCAGGAAGCATCATTATGAACAAAGCTAGTGGAGGTGATGGAATTCCAGCTGAGCTATTTCAAATCCTGAAAGATGATGCTATGAAAGTGCTGTACTCAATATGCCAGCAAATTTGGAAAATTCAGCAGTGGCCACAGGACTGGAAAAGATCAGTTTTCATTCCAACCCCAAAGAAAGGCAATGCCAAAGAATGCTCAAACTACTGCGCAATTGCACTCATCTCACATACTAGTAAAGTAATGCTTAAAATTCTCCAAGCCAGGCTTCAGCAATACGCGAACCGTGAACTTTCAGTTGTCAAGCTGGTTTTAGAAAAGGCAGAGGAACCAGAGATCAAATTGCCAACATCCGCTGGATCATCGAAAAAGCAAGAGAGTTCCAGGAAAGCATCTATTCTTTATTGACTATGCCAAAGCCTTTGACTGTGTGGATCACAAAAAACTGTGGAAAATTCTGAAAGAGATGGGACTACTAGACTACCTGACCTGCCTCTTGAGAAATCTGTATGCAGGTCAGGAAGCAACAGTTAGAACTGGACATGGAACAACAGACTGGTTCCAAATAGGAAAAGAAGTACGTCAAGGCTGTATATAGTCACTCTGCTTATTTGACTTATATGCAGAGTACATCATGAGAAATACTGGGCTGGAGGAAGCAAAAGCTGAAATCAAGATTGCTGGAAGAAATACCAATAACCTCAGATAAGCAGATGACACAACCCTTATGGCAAAAAGTGAAGAAGAACTAAAGGGCCTCTTGATGAAAGTGAAAGAGGAGAGTGAAAAAGGAGAGTGAAAAAGTTGACTTAAAGCTCAACATTCAGAAAACTAAGATCTTGACCAACCTAGACAGCATATTAAAAGGCAGAGACATTACTTTGCCAATAAAGGTCCGTTTAGTCAAGGCTATGGTTTTTCCAGTAGTCATGTATGGATGTGAGAGTTGGACTATAATGAAAGCTGAGTGCCAAAGAATTGATGCTTTTGAACTGTGATGTTGGAGAAGACTCTTGAGAGTCCCTTGGACTGCAAGGAGATCCAACCATTCCATCCTAAAGGAGATCAGTCCCGGGTGTTCATTGGAAGGACTTATGGTGAAGCTGAAACTGCAATACTTTGGCCACTTGATGCGAAGAGCTGACTCATTTGAAAAGACCCTGATGCTGGGAAAGATTGAAAGCAGGAGGAGAAGTGGATGACAGAGGATGAGATGGTTGGATGGCATCACTGATTCAATGGACATGGGTTTGGGTGGACCCCCGTAGTTGGTAATGGACAGGGAGGCCTGGCGTGCTGCGATTCATGGGGTCGCAAAGAGTCGGACTCAAGTGAGTGACTGAACTGAACTGAACTGAACTGAACTGAACAGGCTTCCCAAGGAGATCTCACCTGTCAATCCTAAAGGATATCAGTCCTGAATATTCATTGGAAGGACTGATGCTGAAGCTGAAACTCCAATGCTTTGGCCACTTGATGTGAAGAAGTGACTCATTGGAAAAGACCCTGATGCTGGGAAAGATTGAAGGTAGGAGGAGAAGGGAAATGACAAAGGATGAGATGGTTGAATGACATCACTGACTTGAAGGACATGAGTTTGACTATTCTCCGGGAGTTGGTGATGGACAGGGAAGCCTGGCGTGCTGCAATCCATGGGGTTGCAAAGAGTTGGACACAACTGAGTGACTGCAATGATTGACTGATGGACTTCCCAGGTGGCACAGTGGTAAAGAATCTTCCTGTCAATGCAGGAGATGCAAAAGACGTGGGTTGGATCCCTGTGTCAGGAAGATCCCCAGGAGTAGGAAATGGCAACCCACTCCAGTATTCTTGCCTGAAAATTCTTGCCTGTCTATCCCATGGACAGAACAGCCTGGCAGGCTGAACAGGCTTCACAAGAATTGGACATGACTGAGAGACTGAGCATGGGAGCACCATATTGTACATCTCTAGGAGCTCATGAAGAATGAACATCAGTGAACAATGAATCATGGGAGCCCCTATGTCACCTGGTACCTAGGAGCCTCGGGTACTTGGGCACTTTGAAATACTTATCATATCAAAAATACTCCTTGAGGTCTCCCTTCCCCCACTCTCTTTTGGCCATTGAGTTCCTCATATATAACACAGGCATAGAACTCAAGGAAAAGCAAAACAATTTTGTGCTGAAACACATTATACTTTTGCAGCCTGTAAAGCACAAAGCAGCTGTAATACTTCTCTTAGAAAAGAGTTGAGAAAAATTTCAGTAGAACTGGATTGCTGCTGCTGCTGCTAAGTCATGTCAGTCGTGTCCGACTCTGTGCGACCCCATAGATGGCAGCGCACCATGCTCCTCTGTCTCTGGGATTCTCCAGGCAAGAATACTGGAGTGGGTTGCCATTTCCTTCTCCAATGCATGAAAGTGAAAAGTCAAAGTGAAGTCGCTCAGTCATGTTCGACTCTTAGCAACCCCATGGACTGCAGCCTACCAGGTTCCTCTGTCCATGGGATTTCCCAGGCAAGAGTACTGGAGTGGGGTATCATCGCCTTCTCCGAATTAGAACTGCATTTAGTTCAGTTTAGTTCGGTCGCTCAGTGGTGTCCAACTCTTTGCAATCCCATGAATCACAGCATGCCAGGCCTCCCTGTCCATCACCAACTCCCAGAGTTCACTGAAACTCACGTCCATCGAGTCAGTGATGCCATCCAGCCATCTCATCCTCTGTCATCCCCTTCTTTTCCTGCCCCCAATCCCTCCTAGAATCAGTCTTTTCCAATGAGTCAACTCTTCGCATGAGGTGGCCAAAGTACTGGAGTTTCAGCTTTAGCATCATTCCTTCCAAAGAAATCCCAGGGCTGATCTCCTGCAGAATGGACTGGTTGGATCTCCTTGCAGTCCAAGGGACTCTCAAGAGTCTTCTTCAACATCACAGTTCAAAAGCATCAATTCTTTGGCACTCAGCTTTCTTTACAGTCCAACTCTCACATCCATACATGACCACAGGAAAAACCATAGCCTTGACTAGACGGACCTTAGTCGGCAAAGTAATGTCTCTGCTTTTGAATATGCTATCTAGGTTGGTCACTTCCTTCAAAGGAGTAAGCGTGTTTTAATTTCATGGCTGCAATCACCATCTTCAGACTGGATTAGGTGTAGTTAATTAGGAGAAACCAGCTGAACACCTATCAGCCGAAGACAGAATTACTCACTAGAGAGATCTCCTTTATTTCCCCTGGTCCATTGTATATAACAAAAGCAATGGTTATAATTGCTATTAGAGATTACATTCCTATTATGTTCTATGTTCTGTAAATTTGTTTTCTTGGACAAAGTAGATTGTTTTGGTTGTACCGTTTTGCTCCAGTCCTGGTCAGGGATAGGTTGAAGGTCAGTGACTGGATGAGATTTGTTGATCTACTTTCTAACAAGGTGATTATTTTATATCAGATGAAAAACAGCCCATTTGGTTTTACTGTTTCCATTTTGTGAGATGAAGAAACTAAAGCTCAGACAAGCTAAAAGGCTTTCCCCAATGTCACACATCAACTAAGTGACAGAGCCGAGACTGTCCCTGAGCCCTACTCTTTTCTCCAGCAGCACTGTTTCCTAAGTATTAGTTGCTCAGTCATGTCTGACTCTTTGTGACCCCATGGACTGTAGCCCACCAGGCTCCTCTGTCCATGGAATTCTCCAGGCAAGAATACTAAAGGGGGTAACTGTTCCATTCTCCAGAGTATCTTCCTGACCCAGGGATCAAACCTGAGTCTCCTGCACAGTAGGTGAATTCTTTACCATCTGAACCACCAGGGAAGCCTTAGAGCTGCCTTTTATTTTTCCAGAATCTTACTTGTTACTTTTAAAAAGAGAGTAATAGAGCCCCTTTACCAGATTATTTTAAGGATTGAAAAGCTAGTAACTGAATCCAGCATACAATAGACACTCAGTAAACATTACTAATAGAATCACATTACAGAAATTTCCTTTATAAAATGCTTAGAACTGTGCCTGGCACACAGTAAACTTCACATGAAGGCGAGCTATTTCATCAAACTATGGGGGTGAAAGAGATCTTTGAAACCACAGGTTCAACTCTGTTTTACTACACTGAGAAATATTCTTTAATTTAAATCCAACTACACTCAGATACCAAGCCTACTGGTGCTTTAATTTCAACTTCCCAGCCTCTGGAACTCTGAGAAAGAAATTCCTGCTGTGTATAAGCCCTCTGTCTATGGCATTCTGTTGTAACAGACTGAACAGATGAAGATACTGTATAATAATACATTTTTTAATGAAAGAAAATTAGATACTTTGGCTCCAAGGGACCAGATGAACAATGGTCAGAACATATACGACAAGAGAACTCTGACCCACAGCCCCTGCAGCAATCAGTCCAAAATGGTCAAGACTTAGTCAGTTATTGCCAGTTTCCCTATTTTCATCCTTGTTTCCAACTCAGGACCAACCAAAGAAAGCCAGCAAGCTCCCAAACCAATCATACTAGATGCCTTGCTTTTATGTAGCCTCTTTCCAGTTTTCCCATCCAGTAACTTCCAAGCACATCATACCTGAAGCTCTCCCTTCCCACCCCCCCCATAAAAGTTTTGTATTCCTTTGTGCATCTTTCAGTCTCCCCCAAACACAAGTGGAGGTGTTGACTCCCTTGCTATAGCAAATTCGAATAGTCTGTGATTGTTCTTATTTGGGTGGTCTTTGTTTACTCGTGTTTTCTTTGAGGTCCCACCAAGATACAGGGTGCACTCCTCAGTGCTGTGGACTCAGCCTTCAGCTCGGTGTGGTATATCCATAGAGGCCCTTGTGTGCATTGCTCATGGCCTGTCAGGTTCATACCAACATGGTAAGTCAGCACCTGATTTGAATCCTCTGCTTGCACTCTTTGCATTCCTCAGCTGTTTATTCACAGTTTAATACTCAGATTTTGTTCTTGGCATCCAGTTGTCATCCTTGGTAGAAAACAGCCATTCCTGTTTATCCTATCCTGCTCTCTTTGAGCTTCTGTTTGTGACCCCGTGGATTGTAGCCCACCAGACTCCTCCATCCATGGGATTCTCCAGGAAAGAATACTGGAGTGGGTTGCCATTTCCTTCTCCAGGGGATCTTCCTGACCCAGGGGTTGAACCCAGGTTTTCCGCATTGCAGGCAGACGCTTTAACCTCTGAGCCACCAGTGAAGTGAAGTGAAGTCACTCAGTCATGTCCGACTCTTTGCAACCCCATGGACTGTAGCCTACCAGGCTCCATGGAATGGATTGCCATTTCCTTCTCCAGGGGATCTTCTCCAACCCAGGGACTGAACCTGGGTCTCCCTCAATAGTGTAATTTGTCATAAGAAAGTGAAAGTGAAGTCATTCAGTCATGTCCCACTCTTTGCAACCCTGTGGACTGTAGCCCACCAGGCTCCTCCATCCATGGGATTCTCCAGGCAAGAATACTGGAGTGGGTTGCCATTTCCTTCTCCAGGGGATCTTCCTGACCCAGGGGTTGAACCCAGGTTTTCCGCATTGCAGGCAGACGCTTTAACCTCTGAGCCACCAGTGAAGTGAAGTGAAGTCACTCAGTCATGTCCGACTCTTTGCAACCCCATGGACTGTAGCCTACCAGGCTCCATGGAATGGATTGCCATTTCCTTCTCCAGGGGATCTTCTCCAACCCAGGGACTGAACCTGGGTCTCCCTCAATAGTGTAATTTGTCATAAGAAAGTGAAAGTGAAGTCATTCAGTCATGTCCCACTCTTTGCAACCCTGTGGACTGTAGCCCACCAGGCTCCTCCATCCATGGGATTCTCCAGGCAAGAATACTGGAGTGGGTTGCCATTTCCTTCTCCAGGGGATCTTCCTGACCCAGGGGTTAAACCCAGGTTTTCCACATTGCAGGCAGATGCTTTAACCTCTGAGCCACCAGAGAAGAAGGAGAGGCAAAGGGTGGACAAATGAACTTAAATCAGCCTATAGTAATTGATTTTATTTTTTCTTGAAGAGAAGGATACAACAAAGTCACAATCTACTGATGATAAGCAAAGTTATTCTAAGTTTGAACTCAATAAGCTATAATGAATGGCATCACTAACTCAATGGACATAAATTTGAGCAAACTCCAGGAGACAGTGAAGGGCAGGAAAGCCTGGAGTGCTGCAGTCCATGGAATCATACAGTTGGACCCGGCTTAGCAACTGAACGACCACCTATGAAGGGTGGTGGACCAAACACTTGCTATCTGTATGAGATGAACAGATAACAGCTATTGACATGACTAATGTAAGGTCTTGGTTCTGACCTTTTGCTGTGAATTACTTTTGTCCTGGCTGTCTGTATGCCCCTACCAGATACCGCTTCTTTGGCATCCAGAATGCCTGGTCTTGTTTGCCTCAGACTAAAACCTCATAAACATTAGGAGTAGTGCCCTGGGTTGGTGGCTCAGATGGTAAAACATCTGTTTACAATTCGAGAGACCTGGGTTCAATCCCTGGGTTGGGAAGATCCCCTGGAGGAGGAAATGGCAATCCATTCCAGCACTATTGCCTGTAAAACCCCATGGACAGAGGAGCCTGGTAGGCTACAGTCTGTGGGGTCGCAGAGTCTGACACGATTGCATGATTTCACTCACTCACTTCACTCTGAGACTTGTCCATACATAGAGACCCTAATTCTATAAATCCTCAAGGCTGAAAATTCTGATTTAGACACAAACTCCAAAACAATGCAACCCTTGATTATTCAGGTACTCTATCTCACGGAATTACTGACTCATTGTTTATGCAAACAATCAGAGCAGTGTTCCTACCAGTGGGAATCATACACACTATTGCCTGTAAAACCCCATGGACAGAGGAGCCTGGTAGGCTACAGTCTGTGGGGTCGCAGAGTCTGACACGATTGCATGATTTCACTCACTCACTTCACTCTGAGACTTGTCCATACATAGAGACCCTAATTCTATAAATCCTCAAGGCTGAAAATTCTGATTTAGACACAAACTCCAAAACAATGCAACCCTTGATTATTCAGGTACTCTATCTCACGGAATTACTGACTCATTGTTTATGCAAACAATCAGAGCAGTGTTCCTACCAGTGGGAATCATACAAATTGAAAAGACTGTTAGAAACTTATCACCAGCTTTGACAGAGGTATTAATGATACCATCTCTGCTTTAGATGGAATACAGATGAGTCTCAACACATTCACATGAATAGAGGAGCAGAGTCACATTGCTCTGATTTCTTGTTGGCTGGTCGTGGTGTTGTTGTGTTTTTTTTTTTGCCATTGCTAATTCTTGCTCTACTTGTATCAGTGACGGAATATGGGTGAACAGATTATACATCTCCATAATGAAAAAGATACTTTTTTCTCTAAGGTCAGTTCTTATGGTTTATGAAGTTTGTTCTCAGCCTGGGTTGAGTTATTGGAATTCTTGGTTCAAGAATTTTATGGGAACTATTAATTTTTCTTGTTTCTCTCATGGCTGCCATTAAGTTGCTCCATTGCTCTCCACCTTGAATAGCCACTTTCTCATCATACAATCACCATGATTATATAATAAAAAGGTTAAGACAGTCTTGCTATGCAGTTAATTATGAAAGTGACTAAACAATTCCTGAGAAATGGAAGTTGGATCTTTAACCTTCCATAAATTGGTTGCCCTTTCACAAGATATTTTCCACATAGGGGGAAGAGAGACTGCATATACAACAGTGGCCAAACCATATTCATATATGACGGTAGAATCTCTGCAACAACCATTGCAGAAAGTCAAACTACAACCTCTCCAACCTCTCCAAACAACTGTACAAGAGTGGGAAGGGCATGGTTAATCACTGTCAGCTTCTGTATTTTCTGCCTCTGCCTCCAATTCAAGACCAACCAGAAAAAGTCAAATATGCTCCCCAAACCAAAGACATTTGACACCCCGCTTTTGTTTGATTTTATTTTAATGGTGGGCATACATTTGTTGTTATCACTGGAAAATCTGAGCAATGACAACAACCATAGATTTCCCCCTGTGGTATAAAATACAGATAAGACTTTTATAACATTATTCCTTGATGGCTGAAATGCATGATGGTTGAAATTCTCTATGGGGCTCCATGAGGTTGGGACTGTGCTTCTTGTCCTCTTGTGACACTCTGCTTTTAGTTTTCCCTTCTTCAACTTCCCAATGCCAGCAATCTCCAACAAGATCATACTTGAAACTCTGATCCCTTCCCACTGCACCCCACCTGGAGCCTCCACTATCAAGTTTTCTCACTTTCCCGTCCAACTGTCCATCTTTGCTGCTGCTAAGTTACTTCAGTCGTGTCCGACTCTGTGAGACCCCATAGACAGCAGCTCACCAGGCTCCCCTGTCCCTGGGATTCTGCAGGCAAGAATGCTGGAGTGGGTTGCCATTTCCTTCCCCAATGCACGAAGGTGAAAAGTGAAAGTGAAATAAAGTGAAGTCACTCAGTCATCCACCTTTGAGTTTGTGCTAATTGAAAGTGATAGTGGCTGACTTCCTTGCCATTATAGCCTCCTCTGTCTTGATTGCAGCAGTCTTCATTTATCTCTGCACTTTCTGGCTAACGACTCAGCTTTGTTTCAGGATCTCTGTAACAATGGGCCTAAAGACTGGAAAGTTATAGTCAGTCACAGACAGGAAAGGTAACTGACGGGATAGTGAAGGAAGGTTCTTTCCTTACAATGAAGGAAAAGAAGTTTCTGAAAAATTGCCTAGAAATCTTCTGGGAAATATGAAGGGGAAGAAAATACATGATTTGGTTGGCTTTGTAAAATGACTTGATGGGCTGAATGAAGTCCTTATTTTTTACAAGAAAAGAAAGGGAAAAAATGTTCAGTTCTTTGTGACTCAGAACAGTCTTATCCAAATTCTAAAAGCATTTTGCAAATATCATCTGGTGTCAAGTGTTAGAAATCCTTTTTTAAAAATAAGAAATGAGAGTGCTGTGGACTTTTCCAGGAGAGAATAAAGATTTTGTACTTTCCCATTAAATAGTCTAATAATTATTTCAGGACCATATTATTCCATAAGCTAGCCTGTACGGCAGGCTTTTGTATTTTTATATAGTATGTATGCTAGGTCAACTCCTAACAATACAACAAGACAACAGCTTTTGGCTTTTAAATCTAGTCTGTTTCTCTCTAGCATGTAAAGAAAGCCTGTACTAGTGTTACATATTTATGTGGAGTGATTTTATGGCTTGAGGTAATCCTCACACCTCAGTTCTGCTCCATTCACAATACTTTCTATCATCTTGAATTTATTCTCCTTGCCTTGATTCTATAAATAAAGAAAGAAAAAACTCTTGCCTTAATCTTCTTTTTTCTGATTTAGCTTGTAAAGTGCTTTAATAATATAAATATGGCTGTAAATCTAATTCTTTGAAGCAAGGCTTATTTAGACTCAAATCACAATGTTATGAAAAAATGATTTAGGTGTCTGAAATTCTAAGCTTCTATACAATATTTTTAAATCATAATTTACTTCTAACAGTGATTCTTAATTTCTTAGAATGCCTCCACTGTTTTCTGAAATTTTCCAAAAAGTAACTGTTAAAAACAACAGTATGTGCCAGATGTGGGTCTTTCTGCAGTGAGATGGGTAGTGAAATGGAATGCCATCAAGGCTCTGCAGTTTTGGGAAGGTTGGTGGAAGATCTTCTGATTTTTCAAAGTGGTCTTACCTTTGTCCTCTTGTTTTTTTTTTTTTTTTCCACAGTCAGTGTCAGAGTAGGTAACTGGGATTGGACCCTATCACTGACTTGTGGAATGTTCTAGACCAGCACAATTTTGTGTATATACCTCTGGTCTGTTGTATAGGTGTTGCTGCTGTCTGCCTTACTGAGATGATAAGAAACTACATAACACACTGTATTGTCAAGGCTAAGGTTCTCAACCTGGTTATTATTTCTTTCTGATAGTCTTTGCTCATCCTTCTATTCTTTCATAAAAATTTCATTTCTCCTTATGTTTTACCTTCTCTCTATTTGTTATTCTGCAGCTTTATTATTCATATTTAAGGGTATATGTATATGACATGTAAATATATGAGTCACTTTCCTGTTATCGGTTTTTGAACATGTAATTTAAGATGTGTTCTCCTGCCTTTTGATGCTTTCTCACACCAGCAAGAAATGATCTGATCTTCTTATCCTAATAAAATAGAGTTGTTTTTTTCATCCACATATTATATTTTCATCCATAATCAAGATTGCCAGGAGAAATATCAATAACCTCAGGTATGTAGATGACACCACCCTTATGGCAGAAAGTGAAGAGGAACTATTGAAAGTGAAAAAGTTGCCTTAAAGCTCAACATTCAGAAAACGAAGATCATGGCATCCAGTCACATCACTTCATGGCAAATAGATGGAGAAACAGTGGAAACAGTGGCTGACTATTTTGGGGGCTCCAAAATCACTGCAGATGGTGACTGCAGCCATGAAATTAAAAGACGCTTACTTCTTGGAAGGAAAGTTATGACCAACCTAGATAGCATACTAAAATGCAGAGACCTTACTTTGCCAACAAAGGTCCGTCTAGTCAAGGCTATGGTTTTTCCTGTGGTCATGTATGGATGTGAGAGTTGGACTGTGAAGAAGGCTGAGTGCCGAAGAATTGATGCTTTTGAACTGTGGTGTTGGAGAAGACTCTTGAGAGTCCCTTGGACTGCAAGGAGATTCAACTAGTCCATCCTAAAGGAAATGAGTCCTGATGATGAAAGTGAAAGTGGAGAGTGAAAAGGTTGGCCTAAAGCTCACCATTCAGAAAACGAAGATCATGGCATCCAGTCACATCACTTCATGGCAAATAGATGGAGAAACAGTGGAAACAGTGGCTGACTATTTTGGGGGCTCCAAAATCACTGCAGATGGTGACTGCAGCCATGAAATTAAAAGACGCTTACTTCTTGGAAGGAAAGTTATGACCAACCTAGATAGCATACTAAAATGCAGAGACCTTACTTTGCCAACAAAGGTCCGTCTAGTCAAGGCTATGGTTTTTCCTGTGGTCATGTATGGATGTGAGAGTTGGACTGTGAAGAAGGCTGAGTGCCGAAGAATTGATGCTTTTGAACTGTGGTGTTGGAGAAGACTCTTGAGAGTCCCTTGGACTGCAAGGAGATTCAACTAGTCCATCCTAAAGGAAATGAGTCCTGGGTGTTCATTGGAAGGACTGATGTTGAAGCTGAAACTCCAATATTTTGGCCACCTGATGCGAAGGCCTGACTCATTTGAAAAGACCCTGATGCTGGGAAAGATTGAAGGAAGGAAGAGAAGGGGACGACAGAGGACGAGATGGTTAGGTGGCATCACAGACTCAATGGACATGGGTTTGGGTAAACTCTGGGAATTGGGATGGACAGGGAGGCTGGCTGCATTTCATGGGGTCGCATGTGACTGAGCGACTGAACTGAACTGATATATATATATATATATATAACAAATACTTCTTGACCAGTTATTCTATGTCAAAAGTAGAATGTACATATAATCATGAAAGTGTCCCAGATGGAACTGGAATCCTCTTTCCTCGGATATTTAGGAAAAAATGCTCAAACACTCACTGAACGTCCCAGAGGAGGCCCGTCACCCTTGGAAAGCTTTGTTGTTTTTGTTTTAGATTCCATGGGCTTATATTGTCATGCTCACCTCACTCTTCCAATAATTTGATTTTTTGGTATCCTTTCTTCCATGGCTATTCTATTTTTTATGCCATGAGCAGACCCAGATATGGAGTTCAGCACTTGTTTTTCTTAATTTCCTGAAAAAACAAGGCGTTCTTGCATGCAGTAGACTTTATTAAAGGTTTGGAGAGATGTAGCAGTGGCTGAGGACCAAACAGTAAATAACAGAGTGTGAATGTTGCCCTACTCTCTTAGAATCTCCTAGGCCACCTTCATTGCTGCTGCTGTTGTTCAGCCACTCAGTCCTGTCTGACTCTTTGAGACCCCATAGACTACAGCATGCAGAAAAAAACAAGGCGTTCTTGCATGCAGTAGACTTTATTAAAGGTTTGGAGAGATGTAGCAGTGGCTGAGGACCAAACAGTAAATAACAGAGTGTGAATGTTGCCCTACTCTCTTAGAATCTCCTAGGCCACCTTCATTGCTGCTGCTGTTGTTCAGCCACTCAGTCCTGTCTGACTCTTTGAGACCCCATAGACTACAGCATGCAGAAGAGCCATGACAAACCTAGACAGCATTTTAAAAAGCAGAGACATTATTTTGCCAACAAAGTCCGTCTAGTCAAAGCTATGGTTTTTCCAGTAGTCATGTATGGCTGTGAGAGTTGGACCATAAAGAAAGCTGAGCACCGAATTGATGCTTTTGAACTGTGGTGTTGGAGAAGACTCTTAGACTGCAAGGAGATCCAACCAGTCCATCCTAAAGGAAATCAGTCTTGAATATTCATTGGAAGGTCTGATGCTAAAGCTGGAGCTCCAACAATTTGGCCACCTGATTAGAAGAAGTGACTCATTGGAAAAGACCCTGATGCTGGGAAAGATTGAAAGCAGGAGGAAAAGGGGAAGACAGAGGATGAGACGGCTGGGTGGTGTCACTGACTTGATGGATATGAGTTTGAACAAGCTCTGGGAGTTGCTGATGGACAGGGAAGCCTGGTGTACTGGAGTCCATGGGGTTGCAGAGTTGGACATGACTGAGTGACTGAACTGAACTGAACTGAGACTGTAGCATGCCAGGCTTCCCTGTCCTTCACCACTGAGGATAGGACAATTTCACTCCACCATCTCCTATTTATGGAGGCAGTTTGTTCCTTTGCTGTCTATGTAATCTCCTTACATTTTCCTCTTGTTTGCCTCCAATGTCCTCAAATTTCTGCTCATTTAAAATGCAAAGCCATTTCATTCTCTCTTAGTTTCATTGGATCTTTCCAAATCATACTTTGGAGATCACAGCCATAATGAATTGTGAACTTATTTTGCTTAAAAAGAGGACACTCTACAGAGAAAATCTGCCACTCTCTTAAGGGCACAAGTGGCTGTCAGCAGTTTTGGTTTTAAAAAGCAATGTAATTTAGAGAGATGGTAACAATGACCCTATATGCGAGACAGCAAAAGAGTCACAGATGTAAAGAACAGACTTTTGGACTCTGTGGGAGAAGGCAGGTGGGACTCTGTGGGATGATTTGAGAGAATAACACTGAAACATGTATATTATCATATGTGAAACAGATCACCAGTCCAGGTTCGATGCATGAGATAGGGTGCTCAGGGCTGGTGTACTGGGATGACCCTGAGGGATGGAATGGGGAGGGGGGTGGGAGAGAGGGTCAGGATGGGGAACACATGTACACCCATGGCTGATTCATGTCAATGTATGGCAAAACCCGCCTCAATACTGTAAAGTAATTAGCTTCCAATTAAAATAAAAAACAAAAAAACCCAAAACACAAAATCAATGTGGTTTTCCCTTCCTTGTCTTGCTTAAAAACATCCTGTGAGCAGAATCAGTGTGGAGATAGAGGCAGAATGTGGTGTGATGGTCCAGAAGAAGGGCTTGGGAAAGGCAAAGAAGCTTCCTAGAGATTTGACCTGGTTTTGAAAGTAAGAATGAATGTACCAGTCAGAAAATGGGAGAAAGGACAAGAGAAGCATTTATTCCAGGTTACTGTATAAATGCTAGTACAACTAGGGGAGTGTATTACTTATAATTCGTAAAAGTGTACTATCACTTTTTCACCTCACTTATTTAAATTATGTTGGTATTCTTTGTCAATTCACCCTCTTATTATTTAACCTTTTTGAAATCCTCACTCTCGCTGAGTCCACTATTTATTTCAACCTCTGCTCCTTCCCTTCTACTGGTCTTTGGGTTGTTTTCCATCCTGACCTGCATTTCCCCCCATGATTCATTATTTCAGCTATATTCCCTTTAACAGGCTTGATACATCACCTCCCTCATTAGGATCTTACACAGCTTGTCAGTTCTCAGCTCTGGATAATCCCATACTTCACTTTTACTCCTGTTCTCTTCTTGCTATTTCCAGAGAAAATTAGGAAATGAGAGCTGAAACCAAAACAATTTCTTGTCTCTGAGCTAAATAACATCTGGGTAGACTTTCCTATCCCTATGTTAAACAATACTGAGAACAAGCACAAAATAACTTAGTCTCCTGCTTCAGGAACTATTTGCTCCTGAGAAATAAGACCAACAGGGTGATCATCAAGATTCGCTTCAAGACCCTTGCCTCCCCGTGCACGTCATTCTAAAGTTACGATGTCATAACTCCACATAATATCAACCAGTTCCCTGCTTTCCAAGACCTACCTAAAAATCATCCAGGCAAGTTCAAATCCTACAAATACATTCCTATGACTTGACTTCCCTCTCCCAACACGCTACTAAGGCTTTATCAGGGTGCTTTTCTCTCTTACTGAAATGTAATAAACATAGCTTTGCTTGATAAAGACATTTCCCTGGTGACCTTTAGGAGAGTCAGTAAGAAGCATTCTCATTTGATGTCCTATAGTGATATTCCCAGGTGGCTCAGTGGTAAAGAATCTGCCTGCAAAGTAGGAGATGTGGGTTTGATCCCTGGGTCAGGAAGATCCCCTGGAGAAGGAAATGGCAACCCACTCCAGTATTCTAGCCTGGAGAATTCCATGGACAGAGGAGCCTGGTGGGCTCTAGTCTTTGAGGTCTCAAAGAGTCAGACACAACTTAGCAACTTAACAACAACAAAAGCTTCATGCTATAACTGCTGCTCCATCGTACCCACTGTCCAGCAATTCTTTCATTCATCTATTATTACCTTTTTAAAAACTTTTTCCACCCTAGATGTTCATAGCAACCCTGTCTCTCAGTTTCAGCACATGACCTGATTTCATCTTCTTTGTCCCTAAGAAGACAGGAAATGCACTCAAAGGACAGTTGCAATGTGGTTTTCTCTCTCCAAACTGTCTTCTCCACCGGTTTCTCTAGCTGCTCTTTATACTCTTTCTAACTCATCCTTTGCCATTTACCTCTTAAATGAAAGTGTCCCACAGAGTCTTCTTTGAGACCAATCTCCTTTAGTTTCGTAGCTTCACAATGATCTTAATGCAGATAGGGTTACTAATCAGCTTTCTTATCTCTAACCTCTTCTCTGAACTTCAAGCATAAAGCTGTGAGGAGAGCAAACCTCAGTTTCAACACAACTCTTCCTCTTGTTCCACATCTGCTCTTTCTTCTTGCATTTCCTATTTCAGTTCATGACCGTCTTCATGATCGTCTTGATGGCCATTCTCTGACTAGGAGTGTCAGAACACTAGGTGGGCCCTGGGGCCAGGTGAGAACATTTGTGCATTTCAACAGGTGGAGCAGGAAGAGGCAGAGATTGTTGACTAGAAGCATCCTTATCTCAGCTTCTCAGCTCTTTCTTCACTGGCCTGTTTCTCCTGGTTTTCAGAGAACTAATTTCACATGTTCAGCCCAGGGTTCATTCTTTCGAACTATGGCTGAAGAAGGTTCTTGAGAGTCCCTTGTACTATAGGGAGATCAAAGCAGTCAATCCTGAAGGAAATCAACTCTGAGTATACATTGGAATGACTGATGCTGAAGCTGAAGCTCCAATATTTTGGCCACCTGAAGTGAAGAGCCAACTCTTTGAAAAAGACCCTAATGCTGGGAGAAGGGGGCAACAGAGGACGAGATGGTTAGTTGGCATCATCTGCTTAATGGACATGAGTTTGAGCAAACTCTGGGAGATAGTGAAAGACAGGGAAGTCTAGAGTGCTGCAGTCTATGGGCTTGGGTCTCAAAGAGTCAGACATGATTTAGTGACTAAACAACAACACCAGTTTCTCACAGTCACTGTGGACACAGTTCAGTTCAGTTCAGTTGCTCAGTCGTGTCCAGCTCTTTGCGACCCCATGAATTACAGTATACCAGGCCCCCCTGTCCATCACCAACTCCCGGAGTTCACTCAGACTCATGTCCATCGAGTCTGTGATGCCATCCAGCCATCTCATCCTCGGTCGTCCCCTTCTCCTCCTGCCCCCAATCCCTCCCAGCATCAGAGTCTTTTCCAATGAATCAACTCTTCGCATGAGGTGGCCAAAGTACTGGAGTTTCAGCTTCAGCATCATTCCTTCCAAAGAACACCCAAGACTGATCTCCTTCAGAATGAACAGGCTGGATCTCCTTGCAGTCCAAGGGACTTTCAAGAGTCTTCTCCAACACCACAGTTTGAAAGCATCAATTCTTTGGTGCTCAGCTTTATTCACAGTCCAACCCTCACATCCATACATGACCACAGGGAAAACCATAGCCTTGACTAGACAGACCTTTGTTGGCAAAGTAATGTCTCTGCTTTTGAATATGCTATCTAGGTTGGTCATAACTTTTCTTCCAAAGAGTAAGCGTCTTTTAATTTCATGGCTGCAATCACCATCTGCAGTGATTTTGGAGCCCCTCAAAATAAAGTCTGACACTGTTTCCGCTGTTTCCCCATCTATTTCCCATGAAGTAATGGGACCAGATACTATTATCTTAATTTTCTGAATGCTGAGCTTTAAGCCGAATTTTTCACTCTCCTCTTTTATTTTCAAGAGGCTTTCTGCCATAAGGGTGGTGTCATCTGCATATCTGAGGTTATTGATATTGACCCAGGGTATAAAGAAAGGTACAAAACAGCTTGTACTGTGCTGTCACTGTTCACCTCCCTAGAATATTGCATTTCTTCAGGAGTCTAAGTTGGGAAATAAAATTTAATCATTTGTTGCCCTCTGCATCTAATAAATCCACTTTGTTCTGTTTAGGTAGTTTTCTGGCCATCTCTAACAGACCCTCCAATTTTTGGCTGGAAAGCAATCTCAGTTCTCCTGTCCTGTCCTGTTCTCTGAGACTGGAGATACGAGCTGACACTGACATTTGGGTTCCTTGAAAGTGATGCTGCCAAAATCATCAGTGGAATTTAGGGAATCTGCCAGGCTCTAAAGCCTTTTCTGCTGGACAGTTTGGCCAATTACAAGTTTGTCACATCATCTATCATTGGGTACCTGGCAACACAGTTTGGGATTTTAGAAATGTGGTTGCCTCCCAAATAGGAGTCAAAAGGCCCTGCTGGTAGGCTGCCAGATTTCATTTGAAAAATATGGTCTATGTACCTTCTGATGTGGTGATGAGAATAGAGTGCTAATGGAATGCACTGTTTTTGGTTATTACCAGGTGTTTCTTAGTCTAAATCTTGCTATCAACTAAATAGCATTTTTAGAAAGGAAAAAAGAAAAAAAAGGTGACACTGTTTCCATAATGTTGTTGTTCAGTAACTCAGTCATGTCTGACTCTGAAACCCTATCTTTGTCACCCCATGGACAAAGCTGGAGTTTCAGCTTCAGCATCATTCCTTCCAAAGAACACCCAAGACTGATCTCCTTCAGAATGAACAGGCTGGATCTCCTTGCAGTCCAAGGGACTTTCAAGAGTCTTCTCCAACACCACAGTTTGAAAGCATCAATTCTTTGGTGCTCAGCTTTATTCACAGTCCAACCCTCACATCCATACATGACCACAGGGAAAACCATAGCCTTGACTAGAC
>SJYC01068531.1:0-29182 GCA_006408675.1 Madoqua kirkii | reverse complement strand
TGGCATCACTGACTCAATGGACATGAGTCTGAGTGAACTCTGGGAGTTGGTGATGGACAGGGAGGCCTGGAGTGCTGTGATTCATGGGGTCGCAGAGTCAGATACGACTGAGCGACTAAACTGAACTGAACTGATATCTCATTGAGTTATTATAATGAAGATTAAATTAATATTAGCCTGTTATACAATATAATCTGAGAACTACTTATAAAGTTAATATTAATATATTTAACAATATAATTTATATACATTCCCTAAATAAGCGAAAAGTAAAATTATGTCACAATAATATAGCTCTGAAAATTTTTATTAAGAGAAATAAAAATTTCCAAAAGACACAAGTAATCCTTCAACAATAACCAAATATAAGAACACAAAGACAGTGGGTAAGTCTCTCACTTCCAGTTCTTAGGTGGAATCCTCTGGAACATTTTTGGCCCTTGGGACCTGTGCTACATACCTCTTTCCTGTGTTGGTTTCTAGATCTTATACTAATCGATATGTATTCTGATTTCTTCACTCACTCCAGTGCAAGCTCAATAGAGCAACAAGCTTGAGTGGGCTGAAAGACCTGGGATGTACTGTTTAGTAGTTTGCGAGGTTCCTTGAACTGATCCTCACTGTGCGTAGCGCATAGCCAGGCACATATAATCACGGCTTCCCCATTATGAGGAAAAATTACCATGAACCATCCCAGTTGGTTTATTAGAATATAATGTCTCCTCATTGAACAAAATAGGCCATATTTGCTACTTATATTCCTGTGTTGGTTCTGTTCAAATCTGTTACCCATAAACACCTTGATAGCATTCCTCAGTGTAACATTAACCTTCCAGGAAGAGAAGACATTTTTCACTAAACTCCCACAACTCCTCAAATAGGGACATTAATCATTCAAGTATGTCAGGGACATTGATAGAGACTTTCACTGCCCTTTTGTGAAAACCAATTCATTCTTTCTTCCCTGTCTTCTCCCTGCTTCAAAGAGAGCATGACTTCAATCTACATGAATGTTGCGATGTGCTAGACTATGAAAATTTGTGATACAGTGAAATAAACCCAGTAAAGTTAAATATTAATAGTAAACCTAACATTGGCCTTCCCTGGTGGCTCAAACAGTAAAGAATCTGCCTGAAGAATTCAATGGACAGAGGAGCCTGGAAGGCTACAGTCCTTCGAGGACTGGAATTGCAAAGAGTTGGAGCAACTAACACTTTCACTTTCACTTTCTCAAATCCAACATTCTGGGCTCCACCTCATGTTTCCTCATGTTTCCCCAGTCAGTCTGGATCTGAGTGAGAGGGCAGAGTGAACTACAATTCCTGTCTGTGGGTGTCTTGGCTGACACAAGAAACAGTCAAACCAGAAAGGCCCCACAAGCATGTTTTATCACTCTCACAGCCAACTCACAGAAAGAAAATCCTCTTTATGAAATCCCTCCCTTCAAGAAGCCAGTTACTAAAGTTGCCAAACACACTGGTGTGGTTGAGTGTGGTCACTCAAATCAAAGAGCTTTAACATAGTCTCTTGCCACTGCTATTTCCATAAAACTAACAAAATTTTTAAAAACTCCATTAGGATCTTGCCACACACACAAACTCAGAGAAAGCCTAACTCATTTTCTAGTGAACGGCTCCTGTATTTCAGCCGCTGAATTTCATGTAGTAAGTTTGGAAGGAATACTACCTCGAGGACCCAAAGCAAAATGAGGCAAGATGTTACATTTCGTGGGCATAAAACATGAGTGATGGCAAGGTCAACCAATCAGTCAGTCAGCGAATGATGTTATCAGTACTGGTCAAGGTGCTTTTAGAGAGCCCAAAGAAATAAAAGGTAATACTGTGTCCTTGAGGATGGATAATACAGTTTGAACAAGAAGATATACACTTAGAATAGCATAAGAAGGTACATGTATGTTTATGTTGGCAATAAATGTTAGTCCTCACATTTAGTTAGAAAATCAGCCCTCCCCCATTTTAGAAGTTATTTTAACTCAAGGATGGACGGGGAGGGGGGATTTGCAGATAAACTGACTTTACTGAAGTTGTAGCTCCTGAGGATCAAGGTCATTCATCCTCTTGTTAATGCTAGGAAGTCTTTTTCTTTTTCCCCTTCTAAAAACAAGCTTGTTTTCTAATTATAAAAATATTCTGAATTAACTGTATCAACTAGAAAATGTAGAGACATACACAAAGAAAATAAAAATTATCTTTATTTCCAAGATTCCGACATAACCAGATACATACATACAAAACTGGAATATTATATATATAGTTTTGTATCCTGTTTTCTCCCTTAATATTATCTATGAGCTCATATAGTATTAAAATTCATTCCTTAAAAACCCCTTCTCTTTGTCACATGGGGTCACTGACAGCTCTTGATGATAGATTAGATTGGGAGTTCCTGGTCACTCTTGCTGCCTAATGATGATAAAGCAGTCCCTGAAGCTGGGTGTGGATTTTCTTCCCAGCATGGAAGGGAAGTGGAGGAAGTCAGTGACAAAAACGAATCACATGACTAAATATGATAATGAAAGGGTATTCCCTAGGGCAACACTAAGAGAACATTGTGTGTTGATGGAAATGATCTATATTTCACTGTCCAATACAGTAGCTGCATAACTACAGAGCATTTGAAATGTGGCCAGTCAACTGTTGAACCAACTTGTAAATTTTATTTAGTTATAATTCATTAAAATTTATATGGCCATACATGCCCTGTAGCTACTGTACTGGACAGCACAACTCTAGGGCAAACTGCACTCTCAGGTTTAACAGACTTTGTTTTAGGGATGTTTCTGATTAAATTCTTAGAGAAAAAAAAAACATATGATCCACCAAGAGCTTAAATAAAAGCCAGATAATGATTCTTAGACTCCTGGTCTTCAGGACAGAAAGTATATTAGAGCTTTATTATATTTATCTTTTCCTTACAAATTTATACTTTAGTCATCGTGGAAGGAACCAGAGTATAAATACTTCAACGAATAAATGATGGTCGCCCAACTCCCAACCCTTGTGAGGGCTGATGAGCATTGTTCTAAGTTAAACTTCTAGGGCATTTCAGTTCTACTGCAAAAATCACTTTCCTTTCTGGAAGTAAGAGAAGGAAAAGGAAACATATCACCCACTTTCTGCAGACTATGGGCCTAGCTCACTGTGTGTGGGGGAGGCAACAGCATAGGTGGGTCTCCAATTTCACTACCAGTTGAGAATGGAATAAAGTGCCGAGGCTCTATCTTACACTCACAGATGGAGAAGAATACCACCAGCCCAAACTTTGTCAAGGTGCTATCCGCAGCTGTGCCCCTAGTGGCTTTGTTTATACAGTAGATAGTTTTGTCCCTGGTGGCTCAGATGGTAAAGCGTCTGCCTGCAATGCGGGAGACCTGGGTTCGATCCCTGGGTTGGGAAGATCTCCCGGAGAAGGAAACGGCAACCCTCTCCAGTACTCTTGCCTGGAATTTTCCACGGATGGAAGAGCCTGGTAGGCTACAGTCCATGGGGTCGCAAAGAGCCGGACACGACTGAGCGACTTCACTTTCACTTTGTAAAACAAACTCTTCTCCTTTATGGTGAGGCTGAGAACCACCACCAAACTCCAGGTGCCAGGAAAAGATGGACAACATTCAGAAGACTGAATCTTCTCTGCTGTAGGTTCTGCCCGACCTTGATGCCAACTTGCAGACAGCCCACATGTGGAGTCCATTACAGGCATCAGGAGAGGGGCCTCAGAACTAATTTCTCAACCAGAGTGTGCCCTGATCAGGCTGGGCAGAACCCTTTGTGAGGCTCCTTGGAAAGGACGCTGGGAGCAGTTGCTTCCTGACACCCCTCAGTATCTTCAGATGGGAATGCTCTTCAAGTCCTGTGTGATCAGAGAGCATCATTTCAAGCATCCAAGCCAAACGGTGTTTTCAGATGTTGCCCAAATCTCAAGAGTCATCTGTGCACTTGACCTTTCAGAAGAAACACTAAGAATCTGTATTTTTGCTATTGTATATTTGTAAAATGGGGCATTCACAGTATCTACCTCATAAGGCAACTGCAAAGGTTAAAGAGGATTCAGGGATGATCCATGTAAAGAGCTGAGCATGTGTCTGGCATAGAGCACTCTACAAATACTACTTTTCATTTTTCTTCCCTATTCTTTTAACACAAACATTTCAACTTCTAGGTTTTTGTTTACTTGACAACTACATTCTAAGCACTTACTCAAGTCTGGAGACACAGTGGTGAGTAAAACATACCTCATGACTTTTTGGAGTTAATGTTTTAGTGAGAAAGAAAGATAAACATATAAATGAGAAATCAAGTAATATAATTTAAGATTATATAGGAACAATAAAAAGGATTTTCCTTAAGGAATATACAAAGATGCAACTCTTTTCTCTAGACTGCATTCAAGATAGGAAGATGGAAAAAGCTCAAACAAGAAAGAAGTTTGGCAAGATGAGAAGGCAACCCTCAGAATGGAAGAAAATAATTGGGATGCAACAAATGATAAAGGGTTAACTCCATAATATATAAGCAGATCATGTAGCTCAATACCAGAAAAACAAACAACCCAATCAAAAATGGGCAGAAGACCTAAACAGACATTTCTCCAAAGAAAACATACAGAGGCTAATAAACACATGAAAAGAAGCTCAACACTACTTGTTATTCAGTTCAGTCGCTCAGTAATGTCTGACTCTTTGTGACCACATGGACTGCAGCACGCCAGGCTTCCCTGTCCATCACACTCCTGGAGCTTGCTCAAACTCATTTCCATCGAGTCGTGATGCCATCCAACCATCTCATTCTCGGCCGCCTGCCTTCTCTGCCATTCTCTTCCCCTCCTGCCTTCAATCATTCCCAGCATCAGGGTCTTTTCCAATGAGTTAGTTCTTCGCATCAAGTACTGAAGTACTGGAGCTTCAGCTTCAGCATCAGTCCTTCCAATGAATATTCAGGACTGATTTCCTTTAGGATGGACTGGTTTGATCTCCTTGCACTCCAAGGGACTCTCAAGCATCTTTGCCAGCACCACAGTTCAAAGGTGTCAATTCTTCAGCTCTCAGTCTCTTGATGGTCCAACTCTCACATCCATATATGATTATTGGAAAAACCATAGCTTTGACTAAATGGACCTTTGTTGGCAAAGTGAGATCTCTGCTTTTCAACACACTGTCTAGCTTTGTCAGAGCTTTACTTCCAAGGAGCAAGGGTCTTAATTTCCTGGCTGCAGTCACAATCCACAGTGATTTTGGAGCCCGAGAAAATGAAATCTGACAGTTTCCACTTTTTCCTCATCTATTTGCCATGAAGTGATGAGACCAGATGCCATAATCTTTGCTTTTTGAATGTTGAGTGTTAAGCCGGATTTTTCACTCTCCTTTTTCACCTTCATCAAGAAGCTCTTTAGCTCCTCTTCACTTTCTGCCATTAAAGTAGTATCATCCACATATCTGAGGTTACTGATATTTCTCCTGGCAATCTTGATTCCAGCTTGTGAGTCATCCAGCCCAGTATTTTGTACTCTGCACAGAAGCTAAATAAGCAGGGTGACAATGTACAGCCTTGAGGTATTCCTTTCTCTATTTTGAACCAGTCCACCGTTCCATATTCAGTTCTAACTGTTGCTTCCTGTCCTGCATATAAGTTTTTCCAGAGGCAGGTCAGGTGGTTTGGTATTCCCATCTCTTGAATTTTCCACAGTTTGCCATGATCCACACAGTCAAAAACTTTAGCATAGTTAATGAAGCAGAAATATATGCTTTTTAATAATTCCTTTGCTTTTTCTATGATCCAGCAGATATTGGCAATTTGATCTCTAGTTCTTCTGCCTTTTCTAAATCCAGCTGGTACATTCGGAAGTTCTTGGTTCACATACTGCTGAAGCCTAGCTTGAAGGATTTTGAGCATAATCTTGCTAGCATGTGAAGTAAGTGCAACTGTACAATAATTTGAGTATTCTTTGGCATTGCCCTTCTTTGGGATTGTAATGAAAACTGATCTTTTCCAGTCATGTGGCCAGTGTTGAGTTTTCCAAATTTGCTGGCATATTGAGTGCAGCATTTTAACAGCACCATCTTTTAGGATTTGAAATAGCTCAGCTGGAATTTCATCACCTCCACTAGCTTTGTTCGTAGTGAATCTTCTTAAGGCCCACTTGACTTCATGCTCCAGAATGTCTGGCTCTAGGTGAGTGACCACACCATCTGGTTATCTGGGTCATTAAGATCTTTTTTGTACAGTTCTTCTGAATATTCTTAAAGCCCCAGGGTCAGGGACACAGAAGAGGCATGACCCACTCCCTTTGGCTACGCTAATTTCTTCTTCTCCAACATTATTATAGCTCTTTGTGCATTCCCTCCTCCTCTCTGGTGACCCTTGCACACCCCACTTTGAATACCTTCTGTAACCCATGATATAAATCAATGAGAAGAAAAGAGGAAAATTAGATAAGTCTCTGGTAAAGCTCTTAAAGGCCATAAGAATATGATCTCTGGCATCACAGCTTCTCAGCATGATTTCATGCTCTCCTACTTTACTCAGAGAAGGCCCAGGGAATTACACACTTACTACTCACACGGTATGATTTTTAAAACTTTTAAAAATTCCTTCTTAGGCAGCTTCTGATATACTTGCTTTGTAAGTAGGTAATTCAAACAAATGTTCTAATTTTATAGACAAAGAGATGGAATTTGAATCACTTGTCTTTATAACCAATACTTTTGTTTATATAATACTATGCAAATAAGAGGAAAGTGGAAAATTCATATAATCATTTTAATATTTATGAACATCCAGTTATTTGGAATTATTCATGGATCTAGTCTTTGTCTTAAAACAAATGGGGAGCAAATACTTTTCTACTAAGTTCAGAGCTTTCTCATCTGTAGTCTCCTTGCTTTTGGCATTTTCATAGACATTTTGGTTAGTGTTACAACCCCCCCACCCCCCCCAAAGGGTGGTATCATCTGCATATCTGAGGTTATTGATATTTCTCCTGGCAATCTTGACTACAGCTGGTGCTTCTTCCAGCCCAGCATTTCTCATGACGTACTCTGCATATAAGCTAAATAAGCAGGGTGACAATATACAGTCTCTATACTCTAGGTGTTTCAGATTATTTACAGTCTTCAGTTAAAGAATATTCAATCTGTTTCACACATGTATACCTTTGGTAATATAGCCCCTTGGCCAGAAATAACATATGTAATCATTTGATGATTATCTATTCATCTGAAGCTCTTTCTTTTTATGAAAACCATCTTCATCCCTTCACCATTCTTCAGGTTCTTCAGGGAGAAATGCCTACTGTCTTTGGTGCTCCCTCTGTGTTCATTATGTCAAAACTTCTTGACACTTCGTTACACTTTTTTGTGTACATATCTACCTTTCTCTTCTAGATGCTAATGAAATTGAGGGCAAAGATTGACCCTTGTGCATATGTGTGTCCACAGCACCTACGAAGCCTGGCATGCAGTTGTAGGAATGCATGAATGAACAACTGTTTAGTAGAGTAGAAAATTACACCGAGTTTAAAATTTAAAACCTGAGGTTCATGTATTGACTACACTAATTATCATCTGTGTGACTTTAGGCAAGTTATTTAAATTTTCTGACTCCCAGTTTTTTGTTCCATTTTAAAAATAAGGTTTCATTATTTAAAAACTTTTATTGGCATATAGTTGATTTACAATGCTGTATTAGTTTCAGGTGTACAGCAAAGTGAATAACATAGCATGCTCAATCTTCATTTCCCAACTGGGTATTGAACCCATACCTCCTGTATTGGAAGTGTAGAATGTTAACCACTGGACCACCAGGGAAGTTCCTCTGACCCTCAGTTTTATATTTTTGAGCCTTTATCTTGTGCTAATCTGTACACATAAACTGCAGAGTTTTCCCCATTTACTTTGAGCTTTTACAGACAAAATGTATGTGAGAGCACCCTGTCGGCTATTAAGATTTATTCTAACATCAGGTAGTATAATTGTTGTGATCAACGCTTAGATACTAGCAAACATTTATGAAAATAAGAGCACCGAAGAGTAACTTTTGGACAGAAATAGGCATTTGCTACTAGTGAGAATAATGGCATGCATTTAATTTCATTAGTTGAGTAGTGTTTGTAATTCAAGTTTAATAACTATAAGAACTTGCTTTTGTTTATGCCTGAGCAGGCAGGCATATTTGAATTAGTTTTCTTTTCAGAATATCAATTGATTCAAAGAGGTGAGAAATATCCCTGAAACATGAAATTACATTTATTTGTCTGCCTATTTATTCATAGTTAGTATCCACTTACATTTCGATTTTCTCTTTGGAAGTGTGCAAAATTCTCCTTTCTGTCTTCTTAATTCATTTCTGCAGATGTACTTCATCAAAGCCAGTTTGACTTTGACACTGACCATGAACATGTGTATTTATATATTTCGTATGGTATTTTATGTTTCATTTCTCGGGCTAATGGCCTAACATTCTGTCTGACCCCTGTGCTGTAATCCCCTCCTGGTAGGAGAAGTTGCTTCCTTGCATGTTTTATGCTTCCTGTATGTTTTCTGTTCTATGATTTCATTTGCCCATGAGATTGTGATATGATTTCTTCAAACCCTTTTCTGTAATTGACGGTAGAAACTATCTATGCTTGAATAAATTCTTTTTAGCAAATTAGTGAGGTAGGCAGTATTTACCTGAAGTCTACTTATCTCCATTTCTCCTACTGTCCCTGTTTTCTCCTCTTCTGATTTGCCTCCACTCATCCTCTGCCTTCAATGTGTGCTCTTTATCCTGATTCAAACTTCCCCCCAACCAATGCAAAACCATTTCCAATAGAGGAGAGAGAGCAAAAGTCATTGTTATGAGTTCAACTGTGTTTCCCCCAAATCCATGTTGCAGCTGCAACCTCCAGTGCCTCAGCATGTGACTATATTTGGAGGTAAGGCATTTAGAGGGACTGAGTTAAAGTGAGGCCCTTAGGGTGAGTCCTAATCTAGTCCCTGGAGTCTTTATAAGAGGAGAAAATCAGGACAAACAGAAACACCAGTGACATGGCTGCGCAGAGAACGCTGTGTGAGCACACAGAGAGGGGATGGCCGTCTGTCAGCCCAGGAGCCAGGCCTCAGGACAAACCAGCCTTGCTGACACCTTGGTCTGGGACTTCTAGCCTCCACAACTGTAAGTTCTGTTATTTGAATCATCCTGCCTGTGGCACTTTGTTATAGCAGCCCCAGTAAGCTAATACAGCAAGGAAGTAGGACACATCTGGCCTCACATGTGGTTGGAGAGTGAGAGCTGAGGAAGCTGGAGAAGGTAAGAGTCCGGTCATACAGGCCCTTGTTCAGCACTTTAAACTGTGTGTTACGAGGAATGGGGAGCCACTCTGAGTCCACAGGGAACTAGTTGGACCAGATTTATGCTTTAAAATGATCACTTAGGCTTTAATGGATTGGATAGAGGGTGGGGGGAAATATATGAGGAGACCAGCTGGGGGCTGGGCTTACTGCTGCCTTGGTGGAGACTGTGGTTTGACCTAGAAAAAAAAGGATAAATTTGAGATGTACGAGGGAGATAGACTATGTATTAGTCATTTTCACTTTATAGCCAATTGCCGCCCAAACTTAGTAACTTAAAGCGGTAAACATTTCTTATCTCATAGTCTTTGTAGGGCAGGAATTCCTGAGCTGCTTAGTCAGATGGGTCTAGTTCAGAGTCACTCACGGGGCGGCAGTCAAAACGTTGACTGGGCCACAGCGCCCAGAAGAGGCGCCCTACCCCTGGGATCTAACACCCGAGGCTCTGAGGTGGAACTTATGGAATAATAATAGAAACAAAATACACAATAGTAGAAATAAAGTGCACACACAAAGGGACAGAGAGGCCTGGTGTGCTGCCATCTATGGGGTCTCAAAGAGTCAGACATGACTTGGTGACTGAACAACAGCAACAAAATACACAATCCTGAACACCTCCGTCCCCATCCCCAGTCCATGGAAAAATTGTCATCCATGAAACGGGTCCCTGGTGCCAAATAAGCTGAGGACCTCGGTCCTGAAAACTTGACTGGGGCTGGAGGATCCATTTTTAGGAAGACTCACATGGTCTCTTTCAAGAGCCTCCAGGTCCTTGCCAACTACTTACCAGAGGCCTTGGTTCCATGTCTCGTAAACCATGGGGTCAGCTTGAGGGTTTCCATGGCATGGTGATTCACCTCCTCGCGAGTCAGGCATCCAGGAGATAGCATTACTAAAGAATAAGGATGACTTAACGAGCTGGTCACACACTCACTTCCACTGTATTCTATTCGACAGAAATGAGACTGTCACTGAGTCCAGTCTACATTGGAAGGCAGTAGAACTGGGTTCCATCTTTTGAGGGAAGAAATGTGAAGAATTTATGGACACATTGTATCCCCATCACAGACAGGATGCTGTTGCTATAGTCCAGGCTAGAAGCAATGAAGCTGGGGAGAATACAGTGACTGGAGGTACCCACCCAAGGCACTGTTATCAGGAAGTCCCTTCTCAGCTGTTCATATGGTGGGAGCGCGGCTGGCATCTTTGTGAGAAAATAAAAGTGAATTGTGTGAGACTGTGGCCCCCACCTCATCCTCTCAATCAACATCCATACAGAGTACATAGAATACAGAGCTGTGAGCCCTGGTTTTGTCTCCAAATCAATCTCCCCGTGACTTTCACACATCGATTCTAGTTCTGTGAACTCGAGAGGATGAGCTAAATTTCAATGTCTTTTCTCTGACAGTTATTCAGTATTTGAAGAGAGCCAGCACATTGTCATCTTGGACTTCTCTTCAAGGAAACTTTCATTCTTCGTTGAAAGACATGGGTTTGGGACTCTGACTGTGTTATCTCCCCTGAGGATGGAATCTGGTTTGTTATCTCCCCTCTGATCTGAGCAAACACTCCAGGTGTATTCTGGTTGGTGAGGCAGACATTTCCTTTAACAACACAGCCACTGCATCTCTATGAATGTAGGCTAAGAGATGGTGCATTTATTTTTCTTCTGTGGGTTGCACTACCCAATTGTCATCTAATATACTCAGGCTTAATACACAGCTCATTTTGTACAATTTACTTATTTGAATATAGATTCAGGACTTTTTCTTTATCCCTGCCTTTTTTTTTTTACTGGAGGTACCCACCCAAGGCACTGTTATCAGGAAGTCCCTTCTCAGCTGTTCATATGGTGGGAGCGCGGCTGGCATCTTTGTGAGAAAATAAAAGTGAATTGTGTGAGACTGTGGCCCCCACCTCATCCTCTCAATCAACATCCATACAGAGTACATAGAATACAGAGCTGTGAGCCCTGGTTTTGTCTCCAAATCAATCTCCCCGTGACTTTCACACATCGATTCTAGTTCTGTGAACTCAAGAGGATGAGCTAAATTCCAATGTCTTTTCTCTGACAGTTATTCAGTATTTGAAGAGAGCCAGCACATTGTCATCTTGGACTTCTCTTCAAGGAAACTTTCATTCTTCGTTGAAAGACATGGGTTTGGGACTCTGACTGTGTTATCTCCCCTGAGGATGGAATCTGGTTTGTTATCTCCCCTCTGATCTGAGCAAACACTCCAGGTGTATTCTGGTTGGTGAGGCAGACATTTCCTTTAACAACACAGCCACTGCATCTCTATGAATGTAGGCTAAGAGATGGTGCATTTATTTTTCTTCTGTGGGTTGCACTACCCAATTGTCATCTAATATACTCAGGCTTAATACACAGCTCATTTTGTACAATTTACTTATTTGAATATAGATTCAGGACTTTTTCTTTATCCCTGCCTTTTTTTTTTTAATACTGCTTTTGCTTGTATAAAGTGTTTTTTAACAGATATTAGGATTCTTATTTTCAAATAGTGGGCCAATTTTTCTTTGTGCGTATTTTTAATGATTTTATGATTAAAGCACCATATTGATAATAAATCCTTTAAATTTTTTTTCACGTAATTCAGAGGAAAGCCTCTGTATATATTTTTAAGTGTTTATATATTTTTGGCTGTGCTGGGTCTCACTGCTGTGCAAACTTTTCTCTGGTTGCGGTGAGCAAGGCTGTTCTCTGGTTGCAGTGCAGGAGCTTTGTATTGCAGTGGCCTCTTTTGTTGTGAGCGTAGGATCTAGGCACACAGGCTTCAGTATTTGCAGCACTTGAGCTCAGTAAGCTTTAGAGCACAGGCTCAGAAGTTGATGGGCTTAGTTGCCCCATGGTATGTGGGATCCTCCCAGACCATGAATCAAACCGTACCGGTGTCTCCTGCATTAGCAGGTGGATTCTTCACCACTGAGCCACCACGAAGCCCCTTGTTTCATTGTTATAGTGTGAGCACTCTGTTAGGCACCCTTGTGTTTTTTGCTTTTTTAATGCATCTTTTGCTCAGCTGCACTCTCCCAGCCACTAGAACTTCCCACTGCATTTGGTGGGTGACGGTGGTGGCATCAGTGTGTCAGCTGCAGCACAGCTCTCTGCACTAACCGAGCGTCTTGAGAATAGCTTTCACATATCTTTGGAAACTGCTAATGCATCACTGTGTGGTGCATCCTTTCCTCAGAGACAGGAAAAGGAAGCATCCATTGAAATGATGTCCGGAGTCCACGTGGAGGGGCATCTCATAGCAGCCACTCTGCCTTGTTTGATGACACTTCCTGTTTAGCGACAAAACAGAAAAACTCAAAACCACCTCATTAAAGCATTTCATTTTACCCCAGGAGACATGCCTTATTGAGAACTAGTGAACAAGTTGATGGGTTGGCATGAAATGTTTGACAGCTTCCAAGGAAACTAGTACCAAACTAATATTGAGACTAATACTAAACGATGCCGCTGTTATTTAGTTACCGAGTTCTGCCCCACTCCTTTGTGACCCCATGAACTGCCACCCACCAGGCTCCTCTGTCCCTGGGATTTCCCAGCCAAGAATACTGGAGTGGGTTGCAATTTCCTCCTCCAGAGGATCTTCCTGACCAAGGTATCAAACCCATGTCTCCAGTGTCTCCTGCATTGGCAGGCTGATTCTTTACCACTGAGCCACCTGATGCTAAACTAATACTGAAAAGATTCAGCTTGAGACCAGTATGAAGAGTTTTAGGGAAATACAAAACAAGCCAGGTAAGTGCCTCTAAACCTGAATTCCACTGAAAGATATCTGGTCCCTCAGTGTCTTTTTGCTTGATCTAATGGATGATGTTCATTGTTTTTGCTTGTTTATTTGGCAAAGTCCAGTCTCCCTAGCAAAGTAGTCAAGTAATTCAGGCCAAGAGTGGATTCCCCTTTCCCCAGTCAGTCTAGGTTCAGTTTGCCCTGTTTTAGACTGACATCTGGTGGTCGTAAAGGATCAACCAATCACCCTTTCAAGTGAAGAATTCTGTCCAAGCAAAGGCATGACCGTTTTGTGGTCCGCTCCAACTCTATGGACGTGAGTCTGAATGAACTGCGGGAGATGGTGATGGACAGGGAGGCTTGGTGTGCTGCGATTCATGGGGTCGCAAAGAGTCACACACGACTGAGCGACTCAACTGAAGTGACTTGCCAGGAATAACTCCACAGGATTATTTATTTTCATTTCCTCTTGTACATAAATCAGAGGGACTGCCTGAATTTGACCACACTTATCAAACTCTTTAAAAAGACTTATTTTGACCACCACTTTAAAAGATACATCTCAAAGAAAGGTATGCAGACAGATTTATGTATAAGCGTGTTCTCCAAAGTCAAAGTGTAATTTATAATAGCAAATTTGGAACCAACTCAAATTTTCAAAAATAAGGATGGTTAAAATTAGAGTGTTCCATTACATGGTGTGCTCATACTTTAGAGGACCATCTAATGACATGGGAAAATGTTTATGATGTATTACAAAGTGAGCAAAACCAATTAAAATGACAAGTAAAGCTCTATGATCCTGCTTTTGGTTTTCTGTATATTTCTTTCTTTCAAAGACTTGAATATGTTAATATTTTTGGAAATAGAAGGCAAAAAAAAATCCCAACATCATAAATATGCAAATATGGGTATATGTATAGTACTCAACTTTTTCAGAGTAACAAGTCCTTTAAGATATCTCTTCTGAAACTTTGTTCAGTAAACACATTCTTATAGAATATCAGTGCAAAAGGTCGTGAACAATCGCTTCACTGTTCTCAGGATCAGTAATAATCAGGAAGCTTGAGCATGCAGCTGCCACTCTAAGTCTGCTAATGGGTCTTGTGGCTGAGACAAAAAGCAAGTTATTTCTTGCATAACCCTAAAGACTCATTAATTTGTTCTAAGGCTTATGTTTTGCTTCTAAGAGTTGGTAGTGGGGCTGTGGAAGAAGATGCAATTTAAATCACTGTGAAGTATGTACCATAATCAGGGCTTTATTTTATAATTGGACACAGTCCATTTCTTAAAGCATTTTTAAAGACATAGTTTTGAGATTTTTCTTTGAACACCAAACAAGTATAAATAGACTGCTTTGCTTGTTTCACTGGTTGATTTTCCCAGGAAGAGAAGGTTAAAGCAGTCTCATGTGGGCATGCATGCTAAGTTGCTTCAGTCCTATCTGACTCTATGCGACCCTATGAACTGGAGCCTTCCAGGCTCCTCTGTCAATGGGGTTCTCCAGGCAAGAATACTGAAGCGGGTTGCCATTTCCTTCTCCAGCTGGATCTTCTGAACCTAGGAATAGAACCCATATCTCCTGTGTCTCTTGCATTGGCAGGTGGATTCTTTACCACTGTGCCACCTGGGAAGGCTTTACATATCATAGTTGTTTTCTTTATAAATTTGGACACAATTTCCAAATACATGGCTAACATGCTATTTTTGTCTACTATGAGGGCACCAGGTGGCAGCTCCAAGAAGAGGAAAATCATTTCCAGAGCACCTGCTGGCTCAATCAACACTTTTCAGTTCTAAGGAGACATCTAACCTCTTTTTTCATTTAGCCATTTGGTCAACAAAACTTTGAAGACTGTTACAGGAGTTCATAATTTTCACTAATACAAATATTGACACCATGGCTGTTAGACTGACAAACAGGAATTCAACTAATCCTCCAGTTCTAGTTGGAAATATATTCCCTTATGTATCTTTTGGGCTTCCCTGGTAGCTCAAATGGTAAAGAATGTTCCTGCAATGTGAGAAACCCAGGTTCAATCCCTGGGTCAGGAAGATCTCCTTGAGAAGGAAATGGTTATCCACTCCAGTGTTCTTGCCTGGAGAATTCCATGGACAGAGCAGCCTGGCAGGCTACAGCTGATGGGGTGGCAAAGAGTTGACATGACTGAACGATTAGCACACACATGCATCTTTTCCTGCATTGACCATGTGACCATGTGAAGTTGCTCAGTCATGTCTGACTCTTTTGTGATCCCATGGACTGTAACATACCAGGCTCCTCTGTCTATGGGATTTTACAGGCAAGAGTACCAGAGTGGATTGCCATTTCCTTCTCCAGGGGATCTTCCTGACCCAGGGATCAAACCTGGGTCTCCCACATTGCAAGGAAGATGCTTTACCGTCTGAGCCATCAGGGAAGCCCTTTTACTGCATTAATTCTGCTAAATTTGTCGCTGAGGCATAACCAGTGTTGCTACTTAGTCATTTTCAAAGAAATAGAAATAAAATATGACTGGCATATATTAACCTATGTGTGCTTCTTAAACACAGGTGCAACGACAAATTGACTTATTCATCTATTACCTTACCTGCTTTTACATATGAAAGTGTACAGCTGACTATAGTTAAATGAATATTAATTTTTAAATTGACTAATTAAGGAGAGCTTTCTTCCTCTCCTGTTGGTTATTTTTTAAGATGGAATATAATAAATAAAATTCGTCGCTGAGGCATAACCAGTGTTGCTACTTAGTCATTTTCAAAGAAACAGAAATAAAATATGACTGGCATATATTAACCTATGTGTGCTTCTTAAACACAGGTGCAATGACAAATTGACTTATTCATCTATTACCTTACCTGCTTTTACATATGAAAGTGTACAGCTGACTATAGTTAAATGAATATTAATTTTTAAATTGACTAATTAAGGAGAGCTTTCTTCCTCTCCTGTTGGTTATTTTTTAAGATGGAATATAATAAATACTCATTGGCTGTACTTATGTATTTGTGCTATTTTAATCTCAGTAAAACATTCTCAAAACAACATTCACTAGGGGATAGGATTCAATGCACAAATAATTAACTTTATACATAGCCTTTTATATATAAACCAAGGTCATGTTCTATTGCCCTAAAGATCTTTAAGATGTGGTGGATGGAGTACTTAGTGATAGATTACAGAAAACCAAGGACAGAGAATTCGCTTTTCAAAGTTAGACCTTTCTAAAGTCTCATGTGTTCTAACTTCAAATAAAATTTTAACCTTTAAGAAATTGTCCCCACTATTCTTTCTGCTTAATGCACTTGACTATTTTCTTTTTTTTGATCAAGGAAGCTAGGCAGAAAAGAAAAAAATGATCCTTTACTTCACTGTGATAAGCCTGAACAGTTAGCTTAGAATTTCAGGTTATTAGAAATCCATGATTTAGAAGTAAAGAGCAAACTACACTTATTATTATGATTTTTTAAATTTTATTTATTTATCTGGCTGCACTGGGTCTTTGCTGTTGCACACAGGCTTCCTCTCATTGTCACGAATGGGGGCTACTCTCTAGTTGTGTGAACAGGCTTCTCAGCTGTGATGGCTTCTCTTGTTGCAGAGCACAGGCTGTAAGGCATGCAGGCTTCAGTTGTGGTGTGCCTGGCTCAGCTGCCCTGGGGATGTGGAATTTTCCTGGCGCAGGGATTGAACCTGTGTCCCCTGCTTTGGCAGGCAGATTCCCAACCACTGGACCCCCAGGGAAGTCCCCAAACTACAGTTAAATAAGTTGATTCCTAGACTTTACAAGTTGAGTAAATAGATACAAAGCAATGAAATAAGGTAATATGGTTGGATGGCATCATCGACTTAATGGACATGAGTTTGAGCAGACTTCAGGAGACAGCGAAGAACAGAGAAGCCTGGGTTGCTGCAGTCCATGGGGTTGCAAAGAGTCGGACATGACTGAGAGACTGAAAAACAACAGCAACGGATTAATTCTAATTTATGGAGTCTGTGCTACAGTTTGTTTTTCTCATCTCAAGGTCATTTATATATACTTATGGCATTCAGTAGTCATGTATAGATGTGAGAGTTGGAACCACAAAGAAGGCTAGGCACTAAAAAATTGATGCTTTTGAACTGTGGTGTTGGAAAAGACTCTTGAGAGTTCCTTGGACTGCAAAGAGATCACACCAGTAAATCCTAGAGGAAATCAATCCTGAATATTCTTTGGAAGGACTGATACTGAAGTTGAAACTCCAATACTTTGGCCACCTGATACAAAGAACTGACTCCTTGGAAAAGACCCTGATGCTGGGAAAGATTGAAGGCAGGAGGAGAAGGGGATGACAGAGGATGAGATGGTTGGATAGCATCACTGACTCAGTGGACATGAGTTTGAGCAAGCTCCAACTGATGGTTGTGAGGGACAGGAAAGCCTAGTGTACTGCAGTTCATAGGATCACAAAGTGTCGGACACAACTGAGCGACTAAACAACAACAATGGCATCTAAAGAGCTCCCTTGCTCTAACTTCTCCTCATCATGCTAGTTCACAATGCTTTTAAATAGAGCTTTCTGTGATGATGTTGGAATTCTATATCTGAGCTGTCCACTAACTGAGTTATCCACTAACTTCATATGACTTTGGAGGACTTGGAATGTGGTTTCTGTGATCAAGAAATAGAATTTTTAGTTTTACTTCATTTTAACCCATTTCAATTTGAATAACCACATTTGATAACTATATCTGATAGCACAGCTCTAGCCCATAACTAGTTTTAGCATCCTCATAGTACATCTTTTTTTTAAAATTTATTTTTAGTTGGAGGATAATTGCTTTACAATGCTGTGTTGGTTTCTGCCATACATCAGCATGAATTAGCCATAAGTATATATGTATGTCCCCTGCTTCTTGAACATCCCTCCCTCATCCCCCCTTCTTGAACTCCCCCACCCATTCCACCCCTCTAGGTTATTACAGACCAGTGGAAATTTACTGTATGATGCAGGAAGCAATTATCTTTTATATTTTACTTATTTCCTTGCTAGTTATCTATCTTCTCTTCACTAGGTTGTAAGCTCCCTAAGAGATGTGGTCTGTCTCTTTCTCAGTTGTATCTTTATTGCCAAGAATAGACTGTGGTATGTAGTAAGTACTCAAATTATTTGCTAAAAATGTTCAAGAATGTTATTTCCTGTGCACAGTCTACAGATGGTTAGGAGCAAAGAGGGAACATACCTTGTGAAAGGAGGCAGGGATTTGAGCTCTGGACTCTCTGACTCAACTTCAGAATCCTTCCCTTTCACTAGCTGATAAATCATGATAGACAAGCCTCAAGCAAGGAAACTGTTTTGGTTGAAACACAAAAGGCTGGGTGAGTGGTCCATCATTTGCTTTGGTTGTTGGTATTCTGGCAAGAATCTATCAGGCATTCAGGTCAAGGCATTGTGCCAGAAGTAGAGTTTTAGCACTCCTTAAGTTGTTATGAATTACTCTATTGTGTGTGTGTATAGGGGCAGAGGTTCTGGAAATGCTTTTTTCCTAAAATGTATTTGCAATATATATATGTGAGAGAGAAATAAAATTCATTTTTCAAAGCTGCACTTATTGTTTTGAGATAATCTGCTTAAGAATAAAGTGAGTCAAGAGTCCTTAAGAAGCCACATGTAGGAACCCAAGAGGCTGGTCTGCACACTGATACACACTAAGGACTCACTAAAAATATCTTCAGAGTAACCCGTAAGGCTGTCAACGTACTGCTTACTGTCTGTGTGGTCTGATATGGTAAACTCATAGCAACATATTTTTTATATGATTTCGTTTACTTTTTGTTAAACACTCATACGACACAAAATTTTTATGTATTCTTATATATCTGTGTCTGGAAGAAAGAAGCTTTAAATGAAGAGCATTCAAACTGATTTAAATTAACAAATCATCTCTTGCAAAGAAAGTGAACCATTGTAGCCTCCTCATTCTTAACAATCAGGAAGCATATTTTTCAAGATGAAATAAAGACTTTTTCAATGGCCAAATGTGAGCCCACTTGAATACTGAGAAAGTCTCAGTTTTATGTTCTTAGCTTTGCTACCATATGTCTATGCAAAACAAGATTTTCATAGGATCTTATAATGGAAACAAAGGAATAAACTTAAGACTACCTCTGATACACACTTTGACAAGGCAGCAACATACCTAATATAAAGCAATGCCAGACACTAAATACTATTTTTACTTATAAATATGACAAAATGTAAAGTTCATGGTATTTTAACTTCACATATACTGTGTGTTTTTGTTAAGAGAATCAGTACCACTTACTGTATATATTGGGCTTCCCTTGTGGCTCAGCTGGTAAAGAATCTGCCTGCAACTCTGGAGACCTGGGTTCAATCCCTGGGTTGGGAAGATCACCTGGAGAAGGGAAAGGCTACTCACTCCAGTATTCTGGCCTGGAGAATTCCATGGACTGTATAGTCCGTGGATTCGCAAAGAGTCGGACATGACTGAGAGACCTTCACATATTGTCTCTTTTTGTTAAGACAATCAGTATCACTTACTATATATATTTCATTGGTGTCATTTGTTCTATTACAAAATGTAAGGAAAAGCACATGAACTAATTTTACTTATTTCCCAAGGGAAATAATGAGCTCTTTTGACCATTTTTTGCCAATCATTTAAAATTTAGTTTACATTATGTCTTACAAACTCATTTGGGTGTTTATATATTAAAAGTTTTAAAGTGCCTTATAGTTAAATACATTTAAGAAACTACTTTAGCCCTTTTGTTGTTGTTCAGTTGCTCAGTCATGTCTGATTCTTCGCACACCAGGCTTCCCTGTCCATCACCAACTCCCAGAGCTTGCTCAAACTCATGTTCATCAAGTTGGTGATGTTATCCAGCCATCTCATCCTCTGTCATTCCCTTCTCCTGCCTTCATTCTTTCCCATCAGGGGCTTTTCTAATGTCAGCTCTTTGCATCAGGTGGCCAAAGTATTGGAGTTTCAGCTTCGGCATCAGTCCTTCCAATGAATATTCAAGACTGATTTCCTTTAGGATTGATCTCCTTGCAGTCCAAGGGACTCTCAAGAGTCTTCTCCAACACCACAGTTCAAAAGTATCAATTCTTCGGTGCTTAGTTTTCTTTATGGTCCAGCTCTCACATTCATACATGACTACTGGAAAATCCATAGCTTTGACTATAAAGACCTTTGTTAGCAAATAATGTCTCTGCTTTTTCATATGCTGTTTAGTTTGGTCACAGCTTTTCTTTCAAGGAGCAAGTGTCTTGGCTGCAGTCACTATCTGCAGTGATTTTGGTGTCCAGGAAAATAAAGTCTGTCACTGTTTCCATTGTTTTCCCATCTATTTGTCATGAAGTAATGGGATCAAATGCCATGATCTTAGTTTTGTGAATGTTGAGTTTTAAGTCAGCTTTTTCACCCTCTTCTTCCACTTTCATCAAGAGGCTTTCCTCTTCACTTTCTGCCATAAGAGTGGTATCATCTACATTTCTGAAGTTATTGATATTTCTCCCTGAAATCTTGATTCCAGCTTGTGCTTCATCCAGCCCTGCATTTTGCATGATGTACTCTGCATATAAGTTAAATAAGCACAGTGACAATATACAGCCTTGACATACTCCTTTCCCAATTTTGAATCAGTCTATTGTTTCATGTCTGATTCTAACTTTAGTACTTTAACTCCTGGAAATTCAGCAACCCAGATTAGTATTTCAGCTAGTTTTAACTTTTCAGAGAGCATGACTCTACACACCAGGATGAATCTATTTGTAGTGAGAGTCAGAGGAAATTGACTTGTAAGTTCTGATAAGAGGGAATTGGCCTTGTGGATGTTTCCCAGTGGGATCCTGGGATCCTAGGGGGCAGCGTGAGGGTGCTTGGAGAAGAGTTAGTAAGAGAAGTTTGGCCCAGCTTATGTCTTAAACCCCCTTATGAAGCTGCAGGGACCAGATCCAGGCTTGGGGTCCTTGGGTTCTAAAGTGGAGTATATTGTACATAGTCATCAGGAATGTCTTTACAGCTGGAGACTGGCTGCCAGTCAAAGTTCTTAGAGTGTGTAATGGGTCAAGTAAGAAAAACCAAGAAAATTTGATAAGAACAAAGGTGAGAGAGGACCGCCAAATTAGAGAAAACCAAAAGTGTGAGGTAATTCAATGTAATGAGAGCAAGGAATAATGCAGGTTGGGACTTACTTGGTGGTCCAGTGGTTAAGATCTGATTTGCAATGCAGGGGATGGGTTTTATCTCTGATCAAAAAATAAGATCCCACCCAATGCAGGGCATCTAAGCCTGCTCGCTGCAACTAGAGAGCCCACAAACCCCAACAAAGATCCAGAGTTACCACAACTAAAGCCTGACAAAACAAAATAAATAAATAAATGTTTAAAGAAATAAAGCCTCTTGAAGCTCATTGGGTAAGTGGGTGGACTTGGAGTGCCTTATTTTACCTTTGAACTGTGGTATTGGAGAAGACTCTTGAGAGTCCCTTGGACTGCAAGGAGATCCAACCAGTCCATTCTGAAGGAGATCAACCCTGGGATTTCTTTGGAAAGAATGATGCTAAAGCTGAAACTCCAGTACTTTGGCCACCTCATGTGAAGAGTTGACTCATTGGAAAAGACTTTGATGCTGGGAGGGATTGGGGGCAGGAGAAGAAGGGGACAACAGAGGATGAGATGGCTGGATGGCATCACAGACTCGATGGACGTGAGTCTGAGTGAATTCTAGGAGTTGGTGATGAACAGAGAGGCCTGGTGTGCTGCGATTCATGGGGTCACAAAGAGTTGGACACTACTGAGCGACTGAACTGAACCAAAACTGCAAATGGCAACACTTCAATCTTTAACTTTTGAATTATGTAGTACTGTCCCCAGTTTATAGACAAGGAAACACAAAAGTTCAAATAACTTATCCAAATCCTCACAGCTACCAAGTTTCAGAACAAGGACTCAAATTCTAATCTGTTTGGTAACATAGTTCATATAGATATGGTTTAAGCTTACAGACAAATCAGTTTAAACTAAATCTGGCCATTTTTGTTGAGGTCCCTCATTACTAGATCACAGACAAAGTTACTTGGGTCAACATTTCAAAGAGTACAAACATTTTCATTAGAGAGAACGAACTGAATTCATTAACAAAATTGATGAAATTATCTAAACACTGAAAAATTAAAAAAAAAAAAAAACAAACCCTGAAGAGTAGAAACAGACATTTCAGAAATTTCTTTTGGCTAGTTTCCTGATTTAGTCACTATTTTATTTCTATCCATTACATGAACAATTTGGATTTGGTTTCAAAGCCTGGATAACCCATTAACCAACTATGTGTCTTTGCATAAATTATTTTCCTTCTTGAGCCTTATTTTCATTTAAAATAATATCTATTTTATAGGGTTGCAGAAAAAATTATACATGAGAGCATTTATAAAAGCATCCAGTGCATTCCCCAGCATGTAGTAGGCCCTCAATAAACAGTAGCAATTATCTCACTGAAATAAGCTTAGAAGTATTTATAGATTCTGTATAATGCACATGTAATTCTTAAACAATTTTTCTCACATAGCCCACCACCCTTAGGTACAAAATGATGTTTCTCTTAAAAATGAAGCCCCTATAGTCCAGTTGCCATTTTTCACCTTGGTCCCTGCTCTTGGCCAACAACCTCAGCCAGGTCTTCATGTAGTTAGAACTCTCTGAAGCTTCCCCCTGGGAGTGATGGAGAAACTGACTCTTCATTTTAATACAGAGTCTATAAATGGGGAAGCTACAGGAACAGCTCACAGACTGTGTTAGGAAGACAGATTTTTCTTCGGGCTGAAATCTAAACCAGCTGCAAAAGCACTTGAGCTATTTAAGACTGACATTTAAGCAACTACTGTACTTAGGAGAAGGAAAATAATGGAAATAATAACCCTTAACATTCCATTTGGGTACATTCCTATTGAAGTAACGAGGTTACAGTGGTTGGAAGGCTAGCCAGTGGAGCAATCGCCTGGTCCCCTAGTGCCCTGTCAGATGGGTGGCAGCAAGAGGGCATCAAGTTAGACAAATCCACCTGGTTCCAAGAAGCGGGGCCATTTTCATCCATAGCTTCTACCACTAGCTCGCAGGCCCCAAGGAGATGCTTTGCACACTCTGGTGCTCTCCTCTGCTCCTGAGCCTCACAGCACTTCACCTGGTTTGCAGCAAGCTGCTAACAGAATGCATTACTGTGAGCCAATCACACTCTTGCCCTCTGAGTTGTATACTTGGGGTAGGGGGAAGAGGAAGATGATCTGCTATTGATTCTGCAAAGGTTCAAATAAGGGGATGAGAGTGGGCAGAACATGTTGCTGAAAGGAACAAAAAGGAAATGGGAGAAAGCAGAGTGAGAAGAAAGGCATGCATAAAACTTCCTTGGTTAAAAGATGTAACCGATTTTCATTTAAATATCTTCAAACCAACCAAAACCCTAATGTGTGGTGGCCTATGGCTTCCAAATTCTCAAAATGATAAGCTGCCAAAATAAACTAATTGCAATGTGTCTCAGTAATTGCCATGTGTTTATATATGCAGTTACAGTAAAATGGTTCAGTGAATCCTGATGGTGACAATGCACATATGGCAAATAAACAGAAACTCTCTAAACCAGAAGATCTGAAGATTCTTAAGATGAATATGAAAGCCAGCTTTGCCATTTATTGGCTATATGGCCTTGAGGAAAACATAGCCTCTCTGAGCCTGAGTCCCTACTGACTGAAGGGAGAAAATAATACTATTGCTGCAGCATAGTCCTCACAATAAGGAGGGGAAAAAGGACAGGGAATAAATGGAAAAAGATTCAGTGCCCAGTTGTACTCCATCATCCGTCTAATACTCAAAAACTCAGGATACATATGAAGCTCAGAATGAAGAATGGAGGACCAGGACATCCTGTTCTGGTGAGTGTATGAAGTAAACATTTTGGTCACTGGTCAACTCCAAAAAGAATGAGATGGGAATTTCTCTATGAGAGAAGGTCACTCTGTTACCAGTGTATATATCCCTCCAGGCGACCACAAGGATCAAATGACATAATAAGTGTGGGAATATTTTGCAAACACTAAAACACACTGAAAATTCCAGCTCGTTCTGTCTCATTATAAGCTTGGTGTTACTTATCATCCTACCTTCTCTGAGTACAAAGGTAAATTTGCCTTCAATTGAGTCAAGCTATGTTGCATAAAGTTCACAAACAACCCTCTGACTCAGGAGTAGTTGAGTCTAAAACAGAACAAGGAAAGTATGGCAAAAAATGAATATTTAATTGTATCTTTCCTTGTCCTTCTAAGCAAGCTTTGCTGGAAGAAAGGTCTGGCAGAGAAGAGGATTCCAGATGGAGATTAAAAGGGACATTAACATGAAATGCTGCAGCCTCCCTTGAGAGCCATCTTGGCTCTCTACAGTGTTTAGGTTGTCCTGCATTTACAAGACTTTCCCCAGAAGGTAGAGGGAGAAAGAGGATGGAAAGTATTTCCTCAGGCACTAGCCAATTGCTTCCTCTGGATTATCTCTCATTGGGAACCATGGTGAGGGGGCACTGAGTCCTACAGTTAGGGTCTAGGCCTGTGATTCTTAAACTGGAAGCCACAGCATCAGTTCCATCTGGGCTCTATAGTAAGCTAAGCCCTAAGAACATCTTTAGATGATTTTCAATCTTTGGAAAGTTTTCCAAATGAAATACCAATAGAAAAAAAGAAAACAGCTCTGATTTCATTTGGAATGCAGAAGGAGAGCTCTTCCAGTGGGCATCTTTTTCCCCTAGGCTGACCCTGAGCCCCTTCTGCTGGATTCCAGGGGTTATTGGGGATGAAGTGATAATGGCTGTCCCAAAGTGACTCTGAACTACAGATGGATCAGATGACCTCTGTCCCCACCCCGGTGCCATTCTCTCACATGTAAGCTTTTGGGCAAGGTGAAATCATGAGACCTCATTTGAGTGACTCAGAAGTCGTGGTCTTACTGATGGTCCCACACTGATCTTGTGGCCTAGACCTCTGATGTCTAGCTGTAACCAAGCTCCCACATGATATCCGTTCCACTAACTAGGTGATTTCTTATTTCCCTGAATCCAAGTTTATGACTACAGTTTTCCAGGATCCTAATCGCTATAGGCAGAGAAGGCGACAGCACCCCACTCCAGTACTCTTGCCTGGAAAATCCCATGGATGGAGGAGCCTGGTAGGGTGCAGTCCATGGGGTCGCTAAGAGTCAGACACGACTGAGCAATTTCACTTTAACTTTTCACTTTCATGCATTGGAGAAGGAAATGGCAACCCACTCCAGTGTTCTTGCCTGGAGAATCCCAGGGATGGGGGAGCCTGGTCGGCTGCCGTCTATGGGGTCACACAGAGTGGAACACGACTGAAGTGACTTAGTAGTAGTAATCTCTATAGGTGGGCACCATCTCACACTTGTATTGATAGCTTGTCTGTTTCTCCTACTGAACTTCTGCCTCACAGCTAAGTCTCTGTTACACACTGTTAAGCTGCCCCAAAAGCTACTGTCTAGAATATTACGTTGAGATGAAGTCTGGACTTGAAGTAAAAGAAATCTATGTAGGTGGGTTTGACAGGCAGAGAAAGCTTTGCATTTGTAAAACTGTATCCCCAAATTCCTGTCACTGCCTTCCATCTGGCCACAAGGAAATTTGCCTTTTCATTTTGTCAGACCTTTTGGACACTGACTACTAATGTGAATAACCAAATTTATGATCTGCCATCCTCTGCTCCACTCCTCCAGCTGGATAGTCTTCTTCTCACTGTCACCTGGGGGGGGGGGGGGCACACTCCGATGAGTATGTCTAGTCTGCAGGGTCTTTCTTTTCCTGCTTATTCTCATCCCACTGAATACCAAACTCTTAATTTTTAAGTATATAATAGGCATCTCAGTTGTGCCAAGTGCTAGAGGGATTAAATAGATGACATAATTTCTTGCCTACATATGGGTCATGAGGAATATTCTCTCATGGTTGAGTTCAAAGGCTTTGCTTGCTAAGAATCATCCCTTAGGTATGAGCTCTGGGCAGGCAGGGATTTTTGTCCATTTTCTCTATTGATGTAGCTTTAACACACCGAACAGGACCCGGCACATGACAGAAGCTGAATGTTTGAGAATAAGTGTATGAGTGAACGATCCTACAAGAGCCTTTGCTGAAGATACTGATGGTAAGAGGAACCATGGCTGAGCTCAAAGATTTTGATCTGTGAACCTGTACACAATAGCCTATCAGGAGTTTCAGAAAAAAATAAAGATACTTTCCTTTCTAATGGAGAAGGAAATGGCAACCCACTCCAGTACTCTTGCCTGGAAAATTCCATGGACTAAGGAGCCTGGTAGGCTGCCATCCATGGGGCTGCAAAGAGTCGGACAGGACTGAGTGACCTCACTTCACTTCCTTCCCTTTCTAACACTGAAATTTTTCTTTTCATTGAGGGAGAAACAAAAATGATAGAAAGACAACTGACTCTATCAAGGTGACCTGGAGAATTTTGCTGCTCTAAGCTACCATTTTCTGCTGTACATTAGGAGGCCACCGAATCTGAAGAGAAACAAGAGTGGGCAGGAGAATCAAGCGACTCAAGTCAGCCACAGGACACTTTGCACTCTCTTAGAAAACCATCCCAAGATCAAGGAACTCAGTCAACTAATATGAATTTCATTTCTAAATAGGAGCAGAAACATATCTTTTACTCTCTTCATAAAGTTATAAAAAGGATTTAAGTGTTCATCCAAAAAGCATTTTATTGAGCTGGTCCTTTGAGTTTCCAGGCACTGAAAATGATTTTGGACCTAGGAGTAATTTATAAAACATACATTGCAATGTAACTGTAGGTACTATCACTGACCTCAATGGTATTGATAAAATCACTACATCAGCCCAGAACCACAGACACAAACAACCTTGGGGGTAAATATTTGAATAATTTCAATCCTTGGAATCATTATGCCATACTAAGGACAGAATTAAAGAATCTGAAGCTTTGCTTTAGGATGTGTGATATGAGATTGGCTTTGTGGAGGAATGTATTAATAAGAGAGGAGTAGCTGGTCATTACACATAAATGACTTAGAAAAAGGCCTGAATTTATTTACTTTGATAAACTTGCATCTTTAAGGTCTAGTTCTCAAAGACTTTGCAATAGAACTAAATAGAGTTTAGTCAGAACAATCTGGTTAGAAAGCAAAAAAATCCTGCAATGAAAAAGAACTCACAATTGTAAGTAAATCATCCAGAAATTCTAAGGGAACTAGGATCATTTTGCAACATGGTCTGAGCCCAGATTATCTGAATGGGCTGCTACTGCTGCTGCTGCTAAGTCGCTTCAGTCATGTCCAACACTCAGCGACCCCATGGACTGCAGCCTACCAGGCTCCTCTGTCCATGGGATTTCCAGGCAAGAGTACTGGAGTGGGGTGCCACGGCCTTCTCTGAGTGAATGGGCACAGATCAAACCAATTCTAGTGCTGTATTGTTGCTCTGTTTTATTAACACAGTGGCTGTGTTACCAGTAACATAGATGTTTCTGATGTGTCTGGGGTTTTTCCCTTTAAGGAAACTCCAACCAAAGTTATTCACATTCTTCCTTCTAAACCATGAGTTGCTTATCATATTTACAAAGAAAATTCCAGTTAAAACACAAGAATTACAGGACATGGATTGCTAAGAATATGTTCAGACCTGAAGACTTCAACTGAGCAGCCCCTAAAATGCAGTTATAAGAAAACATTTAATGTGATTTTAAGAGTTCAATTCATTAGAGGCTAAACTTTATGAGTTTCAGATACAAGACAAAACATTTGCTTCTGAAAAAAATGTCACTGCTTCTCCCAAAGAATTTTTAAAAAGCACTAAATCTGTAATAATGCTCATGAAACACTTTTCTATAGTTTTTAATTTAACAGAGAAGTCACAATAGTCAATGAAACAAATTTTCTGGATATTTTCCTTCTCTTCAATAAATTTTTGAGTTCCAATTGAGAAAACAAACTGTCCTACTGCCAATGACACAACCGGACTGGTAAGTGAAAGAGCAAGTGAACTATATTAAGCAAGTTAATATAACTGCTTAAGTAGTAGTGCTTGTTACTTAATTCCTATTATAAGTAAATCACCTTTAGAGCTCAATAAAAACATTAAAACACGCTCAATCGTATTACTAACTAAAGGAAAAATCAAAACAACTCTGCTATACAAATTGGCAAGGATTAAACTGACTGACTGGAGAAGGCAATGGCACCCCACTCCAGTACTCTTGCCTGGAAAATCCCATGGACAGAGGAGCCTGGTAGGCTCAGTCCATGGGGTCGCTAAGAGTCAGACTCAACTGAGCGACTTCACTTTCACTTTTGACTTTCATGCATTGGAGAAGGAAATGGCAACCCGCTCCAGTGTTCTTGCCTGGAGAATCCCAGGGACGAAGGAGCCTGGTGGGCTGCAGTCTGTGGGGCCGCACAGAGTCGGACACGGCTGAAGCCATTTAGCAGCAGCAGCAAACTGACTGGCAATATCTAGGGTGGGGAAATGAGTGCTCTAATGCACTGTTGTTGAGTCTAAGTTGGTATAGACTTTGTGAAGGAATATATGACAGTACCTATCCAGCTTTAAAATGTATATAACCATTAACCCAGCAATTTTCTTTTAGAAATATTCCCTAAAGAGAGTAGGCAGAAAGATATGCATGTGTGTGAGAGTGCTTGTGTAAACACACAGTACTCACCAGGAGGTTTAATACAGCACTGTTAATAAAACCAGCAAGTGAAAAAAATAAATCTTTCAACAGTGGGATGATGAAAAAATGATGATAAGTTTTGGTTAAGTACTGTATAATTTGAAAGGAGTTGATCTACATACATTGACCCAGAAAGCAAAAGCATATATTTTGTTAAGTTAAAAAAAGTCATAAAATAAAATGAGGCCGTTTTATTATTATGAGGCCATTTTATAACAGGGCAGATGTCATGCACATATACATGCATATATTTCATTTTCAGAAGTATTCTTAAAGGTCTAAAAAGAATACTCACCAATCTTAACAGTC
>SJYC01068530.1:0-33855 GCA_006408675.1 Madoqua kirkii | reverse complement strand
AACCTATCGACTTGACTAGGCTGACTTGCATTTCCCACAATCTGCTTTTGGTTAGCATCCTAGCACTCTGATTCTCCTATTGAGCCCGGACTGATCCTTCACACCCATCCTAGGCTTCCCTGCAGAGACACCCACTGTTGCTAATGCAATGCCATTACCTAGAGTTTTTCTGTATGTGTACCTAGACATCACTGATCACACCCAGCATGTTTCTCACTGTGCCAGCAGATTCCACGTGATTTAGAAAGAAGAATGGAGGCTCAGACCACTTATGCCATCGCTCTTGAAGTGTCCTTTTATTCCTATCAAGCTAGACTTCTATCTCCCAGCTTCACTTGCTGAGCTTACAGTGATCATTTTCCTTCTTGTTAGCAATTAATCTAATTAAGATTTTCTGTTCATAACTTAAAGTTTCCCCTCCATTGCTTGAGTGATGGAGTTATTTTTGCAACATAGGTCATGCAGACTCAGAATAAGGATGAAAAAGTCATCCATCTACCTGTTATTCTCTTTTTGCTTAGTGATTTATAGAACTTTTTAAGGTCAAGGGTGAGCATTCACAATTTTAGACCAGCAAAAACACATTCATACATTTCTCAGTTTGATTTATATTGTTTCCAGTTCTGTCAGCTGCCATGGAATTCTATGGTTTGGATGCAAAATAAATTAAAATAAAATGATTGAAAATCTGAATTATGTATGGCACAGTAATTGGTATTGTGGGGGAAAATGTAAGAAACTGTAAGAAATAACCTCTAGTTTCTAGTTTATCATCTGTTTAGGAACATAGGCATAAATATGTAAAAACCTAATTCATAACAAAAGACTTAAATTGCAGCTGAAAAAATTGATGAGATGTCACAGAATACGATATAGTGAATTGCCACATGAGAGCAGAAGATTCAGAGAACCAGCTTTACCTGGTGTTGGACGGGGGCTGGAGACAGAGGGTGAGAATAAGCTGAGAAGCATCTTCCAAACTCTTCATCCACCCATCCTCTTCCCCAGCCTAACCAAGAAGCTCTGCTTGAAAGAAGAGCACATCAAATATTCCCCTCCCCTAGGCTTTTTTTTTTTTTATATGTAAAAACCTAATTCATAACAAAAGACTTAAATTGCAGCTGAAAAAATTGATGAGATGTCACAGAATACGATATAGTGAATTGCCACATGAGAGCAGAAGATTCAGAGAACCAGCTTTACCTGGTGTTGGACGGGGGCTGGAGACAGAGGGTGAGAATAAGCTGAGAAGCATCTTCCAAACTCTTCATCCACCCATCCTCTTCCCCAGCCTAACCAAGAAGCTCTGCTTGAAAGAAGAGCACATCAAATATTCCCCTCCCCTAGGCTTTTTTTTTTTTAACCTGAAATCAAATTACTCTTCCTGAATGAAGCCTTATCACTCCTCCTCATCCCTCCACAACCTCCCCCTGCACCCTGGTTCTTTTCCTAACTGTCCAAACCCTGAGACCATGTTTCAAAATCATGTTTATTTACATTAGCAACAGAATACCAAGTGACTTTCTTCTAATGTATTTTCTTCTTTGTGATGATTTTTAAACTTACTTTTCACACTTAAAATGAGTATCTGCTCCAATTTTGATTTAATTATTTCTGATGTATGGCGATGACCTTAATCCCAAATTCCTGGGTGACATTTATGTATAGGCGGGATTGAGAGCCGCCATGGTGCTAAGTGTGCTTTGAGAAAAGCTAGCCTGACTCTTACCCTATTCCCCAGTTAGATGGCAAGCTTGCAAGCTTGTCGAAAGAGGAATTCAAGTCTGGCTCATCTTTGTGATTCATGCATGTCCTTTAGGAAATGGAGCTCCTTGATGAACCCAGGTCTACAATGTATTACCCATGATTTCAAAATCTCAAAGCTCCACAAATGGAAAAATGTTTCTTAACTCCTTTGGGAACAAAATCTGACCTCAACTAACATAAATATATTTATAGTCTATTTATGGATGTTTATTTGTTTCACTGCAGAATGTTAATGTATTTGATTATGGGGTGCTGCCCTAGACTCCTGAGGGCATTTCATATTTTATTACATTGCCGCGCGTATGTGCACATACAAACACACAGACACACACCCACTGGGTATCCAAAAATAACTCTGAATTGGGAAACACCTCTGACCCCAGGGTTTCAGGGAAGATATCATAGAGCAGTATTTATTGCTCTTTCACTTGAGATTTAAGAAAACTGAGATTTTGAGGGGTTAGATAGCTTTTAGAGTTTAGGCCAGTGGTCCTTAAGACTGATAGAATCACCTGTAGAGTTTTTAAAACCTAGCAGTGCCCTGGTGCTGCCTCCAGAGATTCTGAATCAGTTGATCTGGGTTTGAGCCTGGGCATCAGATTTTTTTTAAGACTTTCTAGGTTTTACTATTGGCTTCGCTGGTGGCTCAGAGGGTAAAACTGCCTGCAATGTTTTACTACTGTGTAGCCAAAGAGAACCAATGACATAGGCTAACGATTCTCAGCTGTGAGGCGGCATACCCCTTCCTTTAATCCGAGCGATGTTTTCAAATGGCCAGTGGTTCTTTGGAGACATGTCTCCTTTGCTTCACATAGTTAATGGAAGCCGTCATTATCCACCAGGAGTGGGTGGAGGCCCTAGTTGTATCTGTATAGGAAAAACTGAGAAGCACTGATTGCAAGGACAGATAGGGAAAGGGAGTGCTAGGTGCTCAGCCTGGAGAAAGAAGCAAAGTCTGGGGCTCAAAGGGGCCTAAAAATAGAAAATAGCTTGGATTGACGAAGAGTAAGCTTGGCAAGGAAGTTTTAGGACTTCGGATGCTTTTTTTTGGGGGGTCACTAGAATACCTTCCTTTGTTTATTTACATACTTTAAACTGGTCTTTTCTACATTTCTGTTCTTCTGCCTTCTGGCAGTAAACAGATTCCAATTTTCAAAATTGGAACTTTGTAGCTCTTTCTGTTTCCATGGTGGTCTCACTGTCAGCCTCTCTGGTTCCAGGTGTGGGTTCTTGATGAAATGCTGTGAAAATTCATAAAGACGACAGTGAATTACCCACTGGTAGGGGAGGTGTCTGTCTTGGGAAATAAGTGTATGGCATGCCAAAGAACACACGAAGTTATCATACATAAGGTTGTAACATGTCACTCTCCCTGGCTGCTTTCCACCTTGGAGAATATGTGCTTCATGGGTGGAACGTCATTCCTGTGAGCTATATTGGACACCCACCCTGTTTTAATTTATAGTGGCATGTCAGAGCCATAAATTATAAGCTTAAAACACCAGTCCCAATAATGACAAATGAATCGGGTCATGACAAATGTAATGTGTCTTATTACCATGTTCAGGCTGTCTGTCTCCTGATGGTGTGAAAAGAAACTTATACAGGTGATTTTATCTCCCTTTTTAGAATCTTAAAACAATGAGTGAATGCTTATAAAATGTAACAAAAGTGCTTGGTTTAGAATAAGTATTCAAAAATGTTAATAACTCTCATTGTTCATGGTATTGTTGTTGCCATTTATGCAGGTGTTGAAAAGTTGGTGGCCTGGACTATAGTAGCACTTGATGCCTTGGGAATTCAACAAAGCACACCTTAAATGGGACAACAATTACCCCAACCTGTCATATTTCTTTGTTTAAGTTTGCCATGCCATTCCCATCAATCTCTGAACTGCCACCAAATATGAGATCAGGCCTAGCTTAGGCAGTAATGCTTGAAAAGTTAAACTTGAGTCTTCTGCTGTTGGTTATTGAAGAAGAATGAATCAGTAAGAGCACCTTGGTTTAGAGGGAAGGTCCTAGATTAGGAGTTTCAAGAACCAAATTCTTGCTTCAGTGCTGCTGCAGACTAGAGCTGAAGGCGTAAGTAGGTTATTTCGTAGTTCTGGGCCATTTCCTTGTGCACAAATGGAAAAATCACACTAGATAATTGATACCATCCTAAGGGTATTTGATTATGAATTTACAGAAAATCAATATTAAATTGAACTGGTAGACTTTGAAGTTTTGCTGCCTGAAAGCTTATATTTGGGATTAGCAAATTCAGATTGCCGCCTGTTTTTGTGTGATATATGAGCTGAGAAGGGTTTTTTTTTTTAAGAACTTCAAATTATGTTTTAAATGGTTATATAAGTACCTACATAATCTCCTCAATTTCACCTCTTGGTTACAAAGCCTAGAATATCTGCTATCTGGCCCATTACAGTTAAAGTTTGCCAACTCCTGTATTATTCACATCCTACATAGAACGTTAAAATGGAAATCCTTGTGGTCATCTTTAATTACCAAAGAAAGGTTTACTCCACCCTTCTTTTCAAGGTGGATTATGATCTTACATTTTCCCATGAGTAAAGTTAATCGTTCCTTTAGCTTTTTAATTAGCACTTCAAAAAGCTCTCAATTGTTACTTTATCAGAAGAACAGTAATCATTTTTGTGCATGGTTATCAAAATTTGAAGTCATACAATTTCTGTTTGATTACTTAGATTGGTGATGATCTCAGCCTTTTCTATTCCTTTTTGACCACCTGAGAACATATTTTTTTCTTCTATTCACGATTCAGACAGCATAGCTCTCTTTTTCTGGGAAAAGCCAGCATAACTGATGTGTCCTGGGATTTTCAGTTCTGGAGCTGGGTAACTTGCTTTTCTTTTCTGACCATGAAGATAGAAAGATGGGAGTGCTGGTGCTGTCACTGGTCCATAGGTCTCCAGGTTTACAAAGAAGCGTAGAGAATGAAGCTGGCATAGGGGTACCAGAATAAATGTGTAACAAAGAGGGAGAAACAAGTCGGCAATGTCAAGACTCTGCCTCTGGCCCTTTCTGCTTGCATGAGCCCCAATTTTCCCCTTTTCCCAGATTAGCTGAAATGGGTTGCAGCCAGAGGTTTTTTGGCTGGGAAGATGATTCATTTTTCTCTGAGTATGAACCATAGAACTTTGGGATGTGACCTTATTTGGCAACAAGGCCTTTACAAATGTAATTCATTAAGAATCTGAAGGGGCTTCCCTGGTGGCTCAGTGGTAAAGAATCTGCCTGCCAATGCAGGAGATGCAGGTTTGATCCCTGGTCCAGGAAGATCCCACACGCCACAGAGCAGCTAAGTCCATTCACCACAACTATTGAGTCTGTGCCCTAGAGCCTGGGAACTGCAGCTACTGAGCCCACATACCCTAGGGCCAGTGCTCTGCAACAAGAGAAGCTACTGCAATGAGAAGTCTGTGCATCGCAACTAGAGTAGCCCCATCCCTTGCTACAACTAGAGAGAAGCCTGTGTAGCAACCCAGACCCAGAACAGGCAATAAATACATAAAATTACATTAAAAAAGAATCTGGAGAAGAAATCATCCAGGATTTTGAGTGGGCTCTAAACCCAATGACTGCTGTATTTCTAAGATGTCTTCTCCTTGGAGGACACAGACTGACACGCATAGAGGGCCGTGTGGAGATGGAGGCAGAGACTGTAGTCCTGCTGCCATAAGCCAGGGAATTCAGAAGCTACCGGAAGCTGGAAGAAGCAAGGAAGGATGCGTGGGACCTTTGGCGGCCCTGCTTACACCTTGATTTCAGACTTCTGGCCTCCTGAACTAGAGGGAAAAAATTCCGGTTTTTTTTAAGCCACTCGATTTGTGGTAATTTATGATGAGAGTCCTCAGAAGTTAATGACTCATCCAGTACCTGGTCAAAGAAAACAAAAGCATCTCTTGCTTTTTGAGTACCTAAGGGAGGCCATGGTGGTTCACAGTATAGATGCTGCCTGCAGTGCAAGAGACCTGAGTTTAATCTCTGGGCCGAGAAGATCCCCTGGAGAAGGAAATGGCTACCCACTCAAGTATTCTTACCTAGGAAATTCCATGGATGGCGGAGCGTGGCGGAATACAGTCCATGGAGTTGCAAAGATTTGGTCACAATTAAGAAATTAACACAAGGGAGGCTGTAGCATTCACCTGGATTATAGCCATCATCACACTGCTCTGTAGTGATAAGCTCACATCTCCCTTTTTTATTTTTTTAACAGCAAAAATCTTTCTTTATATCTCCTGCCACCCCCAGCCTTCTTCACTCCTAAGCCCTGGGCTGCTGGGAGGGTGGCACTGGCAGAGGGGCTGCCTCAGGCAGGGCAGTGTGCTGTGTCTCTATTGTTCCTGTCTGTGGAGCCTGCCAGTGTGGCCCGAAAGGCCCAGTTCAGTCTCTGAAGTGGACGCCACAGCCGGTCACTCAGCAGATGCCATAGGTGGGTTCGTGACTGTCTCTGTACCGGTCCAGGTAGGAAGCACAGGGGCTGCCATGGCGAAGCCCTTCTGTTTAGATGACAAGGGGACAGCCGCACAACATGCAGGATCTTGACAACATGTGGGATCTTCGCAGCACGCAGGATCTTAGTTTCCCAACCAGGAGAACCCACGCCCCCTGCAGTGGAAGCATGGCATTTTAACCACTGGGCCAGCAGAAATCCACATCTCCCTCATTTCTACACAAGGGTGTCTCCTCAAGGGTAGAGATCCTAGTGGTCCTCATAATCTGCCCTCTCTCCCAGCACAGTGCCTGGTGCATCACTGATGTCCAATAACAATTTGCAGTATCAATGAATGAATGAAGGAATGAAGATGTCCAACACTGTGCTAATCAGTGAAGGACAAGAATAAACACATGGGGCTTCTCCAGGAGCTTAAAAAGCCTGGATGGGGAGGGAAGACAAACCTGGAGCAGATACCTTGCACCAATGCTAATGAGAACTAGTCTAAGTATCAAGGAGATGCTGAGGATATATTTAATTCATTAAGCTCCCTCCACCTGTCCCCTCTTTCTGGCATCCAGAGCATAGCATCTGCTGTAGAACCAGATTGGCTGGCCCTATCAGCCTGGTTCTGCTCCCCGCGAAGCTGAGTGACTCTCTTAGCCAGTTTCCTCACTGGAATCTGGTTTTTAAGGGTAGGGTCAAATAAGATAATACATGTAAAGTGTTAGACAGTGCTCAGCAACAAGTAAGTGCTCAGTGTTAGTGGGTGATTATTATTATCCCAATCTTTTCTTTCCAGGCACTGCTACTCATTTCCACTCTGCTGTTACCTTGAACATGACACTTCTAAAACCCAACATGTCCTCCCTCCACAAACCAGCCTCTCTCTCTCTTTTCCTCGGAGTGCAGCTTCTCCCAGCCACCTTACTTAAAACTTTAAAGCCATGCTTAACTTTCTGCTCATCTGAATATATCAGCAAATTCCCTGTAAGTCTTTCCCACTGGTCCTTTCCTTTCAGTTTCTGCTACTACACGGCCTAATTCAAATTAGAATGTCACTGGCAATTCACACAGAACTCAGAGTGTCTGTACTCCTTAAGGTCATTATAAATCATGGTTAAAATTCTGTACGTGTGTGTGAATGTGGATGTGTGAATATAGGCATACAATCTGTGTGTGTACTGTATATATAAACAGTGCTATTTCTGATGCAACTTGTTCCTGGAAATCTTCAATATGTATTATGAGATTTTAATTTTCTTTTTGGAAATCTTCAATATGTATTATAAGATTTTAATTTTCTTTTGTCCTAAAGCAAAGGCTACTTACAGTTAAAAATTACACAATATTTTATAAGATTTCAATAGATGGGAAGTATTTCTTATGTTTCTTGTCTCCTATGGAGCGCACCACAGTGCTGGGAATATTTTAGGGTGTTAGTCATGCCCAAACTCCAGGGAATCAGTCACCCTCCAGGTCTCTGGACCAGCAACCCTACCTACAAAACATAACAAGTTCTGCCGGCTCACCCTTCAGAGATGTGTCACTCACCCTTCAGAGATGTGTCAATGTCTCCGCTCTGCACTGTTGTTCTGATGTTCAGTGGCTACGTTGTGTCCAACTCTTTGAGACCCCATGAACTGCAGCACAACAGGTTCTCTGTCGTTTACTATATCCCAGAGTTTGCTCAGACTCATGTCTGTTGAGTTGGTGGTGCCATTCAACCATCTCATCCTCTGTTGCCCCTCCTCCTCCTGCCTTCAGTCTTTCCCAGCATCCCCCGGGCTTTTCCAGTGAGTCAGCTCTTTGTACCAGATGGCCAGAGTCTTAGAGCTTCAGCTTCAGCATCAGTCCTTTCAATAAACATTCAGGGTTGATTCCCTTTAGAGTCGACTGGTTTGAACTCCCTGCTGTCCAAGGGACTTTGAAGAGTCTTCTCCAACACCACAATTCGAAAGCCTCAGTTCTTCAACACTCAGCCTTCTTTATGATCCAACTCTCACATGCATATGTGGCTACTGGAAAAACCATAGCTTTGATTAGACAGAACTTTGTCAGCAAAGTGATGTCTCTGCTTTTGAATATGTCTAGGTTTGTCATAGGCTTTCTTCCTAGGAGCAAGCATCTTGATATCCTGGCTGCAGTGATAGTGAGTAGTGATTTTGAAGCCCAAGAAAATAAAATCTCACTGTTTCTTAGCTTTGATTAGACAGAACTTTGTCAGCAAAGTGATGTCTCTGCTTTTGAATATGTCTAGGTTTGTCATAGGCTTTCTTCCTAGGAGCAAGCATCTTGATATCCTGGCTGCAGTGATAGTGAGTAGTGATTTTGAAGCCCGAGAAAATAAAATCTCACTGTTTCCCTACATATTTGCCATGAAGTGATGAGACCAGATGCCATGATCTTAGCTTTTTTAATGCTGTACTCAGGGCTTCCCTGGTGCCTCAGCTGGTAAATATCTGCCTGCGATGCGGGAGACGTGGGTTCAGTCCCTGGGTTGGGAAGATTCCCTGGAGAAGGGAAAGGCTACCCATTCCAGTATTCGGGCCTGGAAAATTCCATGGACTGTCCACGGGGTGGCAAAGAGTCAGACATGACTGAGCGACTTTCACCTTCACTCAGGGTCTAACCACCGCTGTCTCTTGCTTAGATGACTTGAAACATCTCTTCTCAGCAGCACTCCCCACTTTCGTCACCTTCCATTCCATTCTTCACAGCTTTCCAGAAAGATCTGTTAAAAACATAAGCCTTAAAGTCCTAACTATCATACTTAGAAGACATTTCAAACTTGAACCCTTTTGAGTGGCTTGTTTTCTAAGTTACAACTTTTTCTTTTTTGAAAACAGGGAATGTTAGTACAAATAAGTGGTCCTGGGGGTTGGAAGGGCCCCATAGACTTGTATAATTTGACACCTTTTAAAACACTTTCCTTTCTCACCTTGCGTCCAAGCATCCTCCCTGCCCTGTATTCTACTCCAGCTATCCTGCGTTTCCTTACTCCACCAATGTTCAAGGTCCTTTCTGTTGCATCAGTCATATTTCTGCTGCAGTTCTGCTGTTTAGTGTCCACCCCCAATCTTAGTGGCTTAAAATGAAAACTTTTCTCTTGCTCATGGCTATGTGGGCACTATGGGACACCTCTGCTTCAGCGTGGGGTTAGGTGGAGGTGTGCCCCACTGGTCTCTCATCCCGCAGGCTGTGGCCACTGAAGCATGTGCTTAGGATGACAGATGGTAGGAAGACTGGTGACCGAGCCAAACCACATGAAAACACTCAAAACTTTAGGGCAGGTGTGACTTTATGACATCCCCCCCACCCCAAACCACTGGACCCAAAGCACCACTCACACCCAAGCCTGAGGCTGGTAAGGGGAGGAACTGCACCGGGGCCATGGTGGGTCTGGGTGGGAAGGAGACGGGTAGCCTGCAATACTCCACCTGCTGGCCTCAGGGACTTTGTGCTGCTGCGGTTACTTCTGTCCAGGCTTCTTTTCCATCAGATTTCATGTCTTTACTTTGTCCAGGTCCTTGTTCAATGGTTACTTCATCAGAGGGAGTTTTCTTGTTTTCCCCTGAGATAGAGACGCAAGAATCCAGTCACACTCTAACACTTATCTTGCCTCGCTTTCGTTCTTAGCACTCATCTCTCCTTGCAATGATAAACTGTATTATGCATCTCCTGTGTACTTGCCCTTCTCCGTGAAGGCGGGAGCCTTGTCCAGCTCCATCTGTTTGCCCAGTGGGTGGACCAATGCAGGATCTCTCAGTGCTTGTTAGTGGTTAGATTAAGCAAATTACATAATAATAGTAGTGATTGCTTTTCTTTTCTTGGAAGGAAGGTTAATCAAATGGATAAAATTACAATCAGAACTTGTCACACCAGGAAGATTATGTATATTTTTTGTTATGTTTAAGGCTGTGTGTGCATGTGTGTGTGAGCCTGTGTTTGTTTTCTCCTTTTATTGGAAGGTTACTTTAGTGCATTTTATATAGACTTAAATATTTTATCTCTGTGTGCATGAGTGTGTGGTCAGTCACATCTGACTCTTTGCAATCCCATGGACTTATAGCTCGCCAGGCTCCACTCTCCACGAGGTTCTCCAGGCAAGAATACTGGAGTGGGTTGCCATTTCCTCCTCCGAGGGATCTTCTGACCCAGGGATTGAACCCACGTCTCCTGAGGCTCCTGCATTGGCGGGTGGATTCTTTACCACTGAGCCACCTGGGAAGTCCCTCCTCAGCTTTAGACATGCCTAATTAATAGAACATTTACAATTATGCAAGTCCCAAAGATATTTTACAATCTTGGTCCTCAAAATCAGCCTATGCTGTTGATTTCCCTATTTTCCTTGAGTGAGACCTATTCTATTACACTTAGATCTCAAGAATTACATTTGACATTTAATTTTCTCTTTTCCTCCTCATTTAATTAATACCTCATTGCCCCGGTATCTCCCACACAGTTTCCTTCTTTTCTATTTGTATTTCTGCCTTTAAGTTTCAGACCTCACTCCCTCCCTGAACAACAAGATCTTGACTGATTTTACTGATCTCCATCTGTTGTATATATTATGTGCTAGAACTCTCATCCTAAAGTGAAGTTCTGAGTATGTGATGCCCAAGTTTAAAAACATTCAGTTTCTTCTAGTCGCAGGCTATATTAAGAAAAAATTCTAAGATGAAAATGTAAGTTTCTTGCTGCTTTAAAATATGTCATTCCTTTTTCCCCTAAATGACTTTAAAAAACTGTTTGCTTTGGATTAAAACAAAAATAAGTGGTAACATTTCAAAAAAGCTACAGATTACTTATTATTTGTCTGTAATTCAAATTTAACTGGGTTTGTCCTGTAATTTTTTGTTTGTAATATCTGGCAGCTCTACCTTGAAGGCCAGAGTGGGAAACCCTTTAAGAATTTGCAAAAACCAAAACAAAACAAAACAAAGTAAAAAACAAATATACTAGAATAACAAAAGAATCCATTCAAATCTATCATAAAAATCCCACCCCTGAGGGCCCCAAGATTATTTGATTTCTGAATTATCTATCATGGCCTTCACATTCACCCAATGGAATTACATCCTTAGCAAATTTTGGTTACTATACATCTGAGTAACATACCATGGAAATATGGTGGTTGCGTTGTCAGCTTTGTGGAATGGCATCCAGATTTAGTGATGTGTGCTCAGTCACTCAGTCGTGTCTGGCTCTTTGTGACCCCATGGACTTTAGCCCACCAGGCTCCTCTGTCCATGAAATTTTCCAGGCAAGAATACCGGGATTGATTGCCATTTCTTTCTCCAGGGAATCTTCCTGACCCAGGGATCGAACCTGCATCTCTTGCATCTCTTGCATTGGCAGAGGGTTCTTTGCCACTGTGCCATCTTGGAAACCCTTAATTTCAAGAATAAGTAAAATAAGTAAAGTGTCCTAATGCCATCACATGGAACAGTCACATAAGTCGTTCCTATTCTGCATGTGGCAGAGGGCCCCGCGTGTCAGAGGGGAGCGTAGACGTTTGGCCTAAGCTATGCCCACAGAAGCTTCCAAGCACATTGCTTCAGGGACCATGTAAAGGGTACCTTTTAAAGCATAAAGTGAGTGTGTGCTCAGCAGGGCATGGTGACAACGACAATGTTGACAAAGTCTTACGCTTCTATGTTGCTGACAAACATGATCTCATTTGATCCTCATAAAATGTTTGTGAGGTAGGCATTACTTCCTTTTTACAGGGGAGGGAATTGAAATCAAAATGGGAGAAATGCAGTTAAAAAGTCACTGGAATAAAAGCCTACATTATTTTGCAAGGCAAGGCAATTAAGTGACGAATATTAATTTCCTTGAAGTTGATGTAAACTTTCCCCTGCAGAATGCTAGTGACACAGCTTCAGTGCCTAGAGGGAAGATGTCCAACTTTCAAATTTGCCAACGAGGAGTAACTCAAAAAATTATACTGACCTAATTTTTAGCAGTATGGACATTCAAATGGAAGTAAATGTTTGGGGTTCTCTCCTGCTTGTCCAGTGATGGTACTGGTACCCATTTTTTGAGCACTTTCTTGTGCTAGATGCTGCTGGGTGCTTTATAAGGAATAATCAGATTAAGTCTACAGGACAGGTAATACTTGTCACTGTCCCATTAAATGCTAGGTACTTTAGCCAGTATGGTCATTTCATCAGCTTCATAGAAATAATAAGTAAATTATTTATTTCCCAAATTAATCACCGTAGCACCCAGGCATTGAGAAGCTCACTTTTGCTCCTTTTATACTCTGTCCCCATGGCCCTGTTCTCTATTCCCACTCCTCCTTCCAATTGTTCCAGAATCCCGAGGGCTGATTTAAGTGAAAAAGGACAGTCCAGTCATAATAATGAAGCCAAGCAGGACTCTGTGGGGCCTTTCTGGAAGAGACCACCCCCCTCCAACATGTCCTCCCCTGTCTCTTGTCTGTAGAGAAAATTGTAACCTCCTAAGACTTTCCTGAGTTCCAAAGAGTAAATTAAATCAAAGAAGTGAGAAAATGCATAAAGAAAGGAAAACAGTCAAGCAAGAGAAAAATAGTAATAATTTAACCATTAAACAAAGCCAAGGACCTTTAGTTCTTCCTCGAGGGCTATAGATGATATTCTGAGCCACATGTTTTGAGCTATTTTGCAGATACTGAAACCTCCACCAGGTGAAAAAAGTTAACTGTATGAGGCCCACTAGCACGCAGACACCAGATCCTTGGGACCAGAAGATTGATGATATTGGCTCCCGATCATCAACAACCAGTCAGAAGACTGTCTACAAGCTGATCACACACCTCACAACTCCCCTCCCTCACCTTGTCTTTAAAAAGCTTTCCCTGAAAGCCATGGGGAGTTCAGGGTCTTTTAAGCACTAGCTGCCCTGTACTCCTTGCTTGATGCCCTGCAATAAATGCTGCACTTTCCTTCACCACAACCTCATATCAGTAGATTGGCTTAACTGCGTGTGGGCAAGTGGACCCAAGTTTGGTTCGGTAACAATAGGTCAAGCAGAAAGAGGAAATTGCCAAGCCTTGTTTTCATTCAAACCCTGTGGTGCCTACCTTGTTGATCATAGGCTTTGAGTGGGCACATGCGTAGGCATCCATCCTGTGGCCGAGCTCTTGTTGACTCAGAGTATTGTCAGCCTGTGGTCTTGCCCACGCTTGGTCTAGAGGGCTCTGCCCACACTCACATAGTTGGTGAGTGTGTTCTTTAGGTTAATAGTACATGCCAGGAAGGCTAGATTTGGAGAGGCATCCTGAACCAGCCACACGCCGTGCTAGAGGCAGCCTCTGCCGCAGAGCCTTAGGGTCTTTTGTTGATGCTGGATCACCAGGTCGGACTCGCCCCTCCACCCTGACAAGTTCTCCACACATCTCACTGGATCTCCAGCTACCAGGAGGCCTTGGTCAGGGTCACCCTTTGCCACATGACAGATTTTTCCTGACTTGAATTCTCGGGTAGAGGGGTTGTTCTTTCCCTCATGTGTCCTTTCATCCAGGCAACAGGTATTTATTGTGCCCCTACTTTGTGCTTAGTGCTGTTATTATCAGTAAAAAAAAAATGAAGTCTCTGTCTTCATTGACTTATGTTTTGAAACAAAGGTGGAAACTAAATGGAATAATAGATTGAATGCATAGAATGTCAGATTGTCATCTTTCTATGGAGAATAATAAGGTGGTGATGGAACAAGAGATGGGGGTATTGAGGTAATTGTTATTTAAATAGAGTTGTCAGTGCCCGACTTGCTGAGGACATTGTGAAAAGCCTGAGGGGTGAAGGAAGTTGGTATTGCAATTTCTGGAGGAAGGGCATTCCAGGTAGAGGGGAAGAGAGAAAATATTTGCCTTGTGATGTGAATGTGCTTTGTGTGATCTGGGAAGAGCAAGGAAGCTAGGTGGCTGGAACAGAGTGAGAAGAGGGGTGGGAAGTGGGAGAGGAGAGTGAAGAGGCTGTGGGAGGTCCTAGGGAGCCAGGCTGTAGGACTGTGTAAGCACAGAAGGATTTTAGATTTTACTTACAGTGAATGGGGAAGTCACTGGAGGAATCTGCGCACAGAAAAAATAGAATTTGTCTTAAATTTCAACAGGACCACAGTAGACTATAATAGGAGAATATACATACATATATAAATTCTCTTTACCACTAATGCCACCTGCACCTGTGGTGGCACTAGTGGTGAAGAATCCACCTACCCGTGCAGGAGTCAGGAGTAAGCCCATGCTTTCCTCTGGGAGTGAAGAAAGCATGATTGAAACCCATGGGTTCAATCCCTGGGTCGGGAAGATTCCCTGGAGGAGGGCATGGCACCCCACTCCAGTATTCTTTGGAGTACTGAACATACTGGAATACTGGAATACTGAAGCTAAGTCGCTTCAGTCGTGTCCAACTCTTTGTGACCCCATGGACTGTAGCCTATCAAGCTCTTCACTCCATGGGATTCTCCAGGCAAGAGTACTGGAGTGGGTTGCCTTCTCCATTTCCTTCTCCAGGGGATCTTCCTGACCCAGGGATCGAACTCGGGTCTCCTGCATTCCAGGCAGATGCTTTAACCTCTGAGACACCAGGGTGCATATATATATATATATATATGACTTCTATTTAAACCCAGTGGGCTGAACATGTGCATTTATCTCATATTTCTCCTAAAATTAAACTAAAATTGCAGTATATAAGTAAAATAATTTTAAATTCATAAAGAAAGAGAGAAACCATTTCAGCAGTCTATGTGTGTGTGTGTGTGTGTGTGTGTGTGTGTGTGTGTGTGTGTGTAGCAGATCTACAGTGCTGCCAGGCTTTGTTCTTTAACGTGAACACAACAGAGTTCCTGCTTTCATCAACTTATACTTTGATGAAAGCTGGAAAATAAAATTTCAGTGATCTTTTAAAGATATTGCAACTTAATTCAGATCTTGAAACGTATCATCTTGTTGAGGAGGATGAATACTAGGAAGCCTGCTCACTCTGTAGAACCCCAGAGGGGCTCACAAGTTGGAGGGACCAGTTACTTCAGAAGGTTATGGAAAAGAAGGTTGAAAAGATTGGATGCTGCCTGAAAGACTATATGGAGCAGATGGATATCTGCACCCTTTCTTCACTCCCAGAAGAAAGCATGGGTTTACTCCTTAGAGAAACTATACATGAAAGAGACTAAAGACACTGGACACAACAGAAAGCAGAAGTGAAAACTAGAAATTAAATAAATATCTACATGGAAAAGGGTGAATCCCATAATATTCTTTATCCAACCTTGCTCCCGAAAAGCTGTAGTCAGAGGTATTTCCCCAACATGAAGTGTGAAGGATTAGTGTCAGGAAGAACCTCCACTGTCCAAGAAAAAGACCTATAAATAGTGTTGCTGGTGGGTCCTGACAAATAAACTAGCCCACTGTCTAAATGTCCTAGAGTGAAGTGAGTGGTCATGAAGCCCTGCCTGCACCGTGAGTTTCTACCTGGTGTGTACTTAGTGGCTTTGCTGCATAGGCAGGAACAAAGAGGACCAGGGCCATGAGGAATGACTTCATGCAAATGTCTATCCTTGAACTGAATTACCAAGGAGAGCCAATATTTCCATAACCAATTGTGTGTGTGTGTGTGTGTGTGTGTGTGTGTGTGTGTGTAGCAGATCTACAGTGCTGCCAGGCTTTGTTCTTTAACGTGAACACAACAGAGTTCCTGCTTTCATCAACTTATACTTTGATGAAAGCTGGAAAATAAAATTTCAAAGTGATCTTTTAAAGATATTGCAACTTAATTCAGATCTTGAAACGTATCATCTTGTTGAGGAGGATGAATACTAGGAAGCCTGCTCACTCTGTAGAACCCCAGAGGGGCTCACAAGTTGGAGGGACCAGTTACTTCAGAAGGTTATGGAAAAGAAGGTTGAAAAGATTGGATGCTGCCTGAAAGACTATATGGAGCAGATGGATATCTGCACCCTTTCTTCACTCCCAGAAGAAAGCATGGGTTTACTCCTTAGAGAAACTATACATGAAAGAGACTAAAGACACTGGACACAACAGAAAGCAGAAGTGAAAACTAGAAATTAAATAAATATCTACATGGAAAAGGGTGAATCCCATAATATTCTTTATCCAACCTTGCTCCCTAAAAGCTGTAGTCAGAGGTATATCCGCAACATGAAGTGTGAAAGATTAGTATCAGGAAGAACCTCCATTGTCCAAGAAAAAGACCTATAACTAGTGTTGCTGGTGGGTCCTGACAAATAAACTGGCCCACTGTCTAAATGTCCTAGGATGAAGTGAGTGGTCATGAAGCCCTGCCTGCACCGTGAGTTTCTACCTGGTGTGTACTTAGTGGCTTTGCTGCAGAGGCAGGAACAAAGAGGACCAGGGCCATGAGGAATGACTTCATGCAAATGTCTATCCTTGAACTGAATTACCAAGGAGAGCCAATATCTCCATAACCAATAACAGAGGGTGTTTCAGGGAGAGGGGACCATATATTTGAAAAGGTGTGCATTTGGGACAGCGAGGAGACTAGTTAGTCTTGCTGTCAAGGCTGCATACTCTAGGAAGGTGTGGGGAGAGGATAACTTTGGATAGATTCGATGACCAAATAATGGAAAGCCCTATAGTCCATCTGAAGAATTTATACTTGATACAATTTAGAGTTCAGCAGACATATCTGGAGCAGGCAATATATAGGTATTGGGGAGAAAAAAATGGGTCAGCCATGTTTCCTCTTATAAGAAGCTCAAACTCTAGGGAGACAGGCTCACAAACAGCTGAAGAAGGTTCCACACAGCCTAAGTGTGGTGAGAGGACAAGGCACCCCAGCCACTCTGAGCAGGGCTTGCTGGGAGGTCTGAGAAGGATCCTGAGGTGGGAGGGGGAGCCTGTGCTCCGTTCTGAAGGACAGTGTCCTAGGTGGTGGGCAGAAGGAACAGTGTGAACAAAGAGCAGAAAACATGATAAACTTTGAAGACTTTACATGTTTGGTACTTGTGGAGCTGTGGCTCCAGAAGCTGTGGGGGTCAAATCAAGGAGATCCAGTCAATTCAGTCAGTTCAGTTGCTCAGTCATGTCCCACTCTCTGCGACCCCATGGACGCCATTTCCAGAGTGAAAAGAAGCCCCTGGAGGGGTTTTGGAAGAAGAACGACAGGGTCAGATTTTAAGAGGATGGCTTTAATCTAGGTGAATCCTAAGGAGATTTCAGTTGGGCAAAATGAGGAGTAGAGATGTGCTGGGAGAAATTACCTGGATGAGAGTCTGAGCAAAAGCAGAGATGAAACTGTGAGGAGAACTTGCTGACTCCCTGCATGTGAAGAGCAGTACTGCGACAGTGTGTGGTGGACTTGGTTTCAAATTCTGGCTCTGCCGCTTAGTACCTGGGTCTATGCAACCTTAGGCAATTAACTTACCTTTATACCTTTCTATGCTATGGAGTGTCGTTTCCTTGTTTCCTTTCCTGGTCTTTACCAGCCTTGATCTGCATTCCTGATGCTGTTGGTACAAGCTCTTGCTATTGTTCCATATGCTCCCCCATCCTGGCCACCTATCATACCTCTCCTTTATTTAAATCAAGACTCTCTGACATGCTGTCAGTCATGTGGGTTTATTGCGAAGCTTTCCCTTTTTTTCCTCATAAGGATTCATTGCAATTATTTATTGTAACAAATCCTCAGAACTGCATTGTTAAGCTTCCTTTCTGATGCTGCACTTTAGAATATCTGGTCTCTGTTCTTTCATTTTTTTTGACCTTGTTGATATGTGCCCTCTGGAATCCCAGAAGCCTACAGTCCTGGCTGCATGCACATGTTCCCACTCTCTGGAATCCTCATGTGTCCGTGGACATTGGTAGGCACTAGCAGCTTGCTTGCTGCTTCTTCACCACAGGTGCGATGGCCAGGTCAGGTCAGGATGGTGTGTGGTAGGGGACAAAGTCTCTGAGAGCAGTGGGCAAGAGGGATAAGAAATGTGACTTCAGGAAATATCCAAATGTGACTTTAGGGAATATCTTCATGGTAGGGCTCAGCTGTGCACATATATGTGTGATGATGGGTGTGTACACGCAAATGTAATAGAGGAGAGCAAATATAATTCCATATTTGATCTGTTTTATTTTAACCTTTGTATTCTGTTGCTTTTGCTACAGATTAATCACTAAAGGTATGTTGTCTATAGTTTAAAGTATACACAATGGCTCATTTCTAGGAGCCCTGCCTTCCATGTCTGCTGCTGCTGCTGCTAAGTCGCTTCAGTCGTGTCTGACTCTGTACGACCCCATAGACGGCAGCCCCCCAGGCTCCCCCATCCCTGGGATTCTCCAGGCAAGAATACTGGAGTGGGTTGCCATGTCCTTCTCCAATGCATGAAAGTGAAAAGTGAAAGCGAGTCGCTCTGTCTTGTCCAACTCTTAGCGACTCCATGGACTGCAGCCTACCAGGCTCCTCCATCCATGGGATTTTCCAGGCAAGAGTACTGGAGTGGGGTGCCATTGCCTTCTCTGAGTCTGAGTGTTCAGCTAAAATACCTTTGTTTAGCTCACAGGAAACATCTGAACAGGCTCACTTGAGAACAGCTACAGGAAAGAAGAAATTAACACATCCCCTCTGGGGTCTGGTTAGCACCAGGAAACTTTTGCAACAACTTACATCTTTTTCTACTTTACCTCCTCACTCCTCCCCCTCCCCCTTACTCTATAAAAGAAACCAGCATACAAACCTGGACAAGACGGTTCTTTGGGACACTAATCCACCATCTTCTTGGTCTGCTGGCTTTCTGAATGAAGTCAATATTCCTTGTCCCAACAACCCATCTCTCAGTGTTGTGCAGTGAGTAGTGCAATCTTGGACTGGGTAATCCATGCTTTTCCAAGTGTATGCATGACTATGGGTTCCATTGTGGGTTTATGGGGATGGGGGTCTTGATTGGCTCGATCTCTGCATTGACCCATGTGCTCTCAAATATGTGTACATAATGTGAACCGTGGCCCCTTAGATGAGTCATAATTGTGTAGCACACAGACTAAACATGAAGACCGGAAGGAGTGGCTGGTTTTTCAACACATTCAGCCAGGGATCTTTGCATACACTCACTAGGCCTGATGCTTAGAGGGCCATACTTAAGAAATAAAAATTTACATACTATCTATCTCTTTAGTGACAGCAGATCATTGGTGGATTAGATCTGGCAGCCTGTGAAAAGCATATCTGAGGTTCTTTTCCCCCTCTAGGATATCTTTATACTGCAGATCTCCCAGCTATATTTAGACATTTTCAGAACTTGACAATCCCAGAGATATTTACCCAGGCACCTGAGGAATAGTGTATTCTTAACTGAAGTTACAGCAATCAGAAAAGACCTATAGCCCTTAAGAGACAGTGTGGTTGGGGATCCAGCACCACAGAGCTTTGTCCAGCCTCGCTGACTGAGATAACTCAGTTTGGGACACCATTGCTGAGTGCATTTTTCTCTGAGTCACTCAGAGGGGCCACACCTTTCAGGTGCAGTCAGCTGTCTTCTGAAACGACTGTCACCCTAGAACTGTAAAATAGCTAATGACATACTGTTATCCCATATGCTACTCAAGTCAGTGTGACTGTAATTATTTCTCCTGGGATGAGCTCAAGGGCTCAGAGAGGCTCAGAAATCTTGGAATAAGACTGTGACTTAATATGCAGCCAGACAGGGTGTGATGGATCCCCAGTAGGCCTTAGCAGCTGTGGCCCATCCACATGGAAGCAGTGATGTACACAGATGTTGCTATGGTGACCTTCATAACTCAGAGGGTGTGGGAATTTAGGGATTCTCAGGGGAACTCTGCAGTTCCTTTCACCAGGCCCTTGTAACCTGGCATTCACAGGCTTTTGAATGCAAGTTGTACTAATTAAGATCTCTAAAAGTCTTGTCGCCTGGTATACACATGCAACAACCAAGTGAATTTTAATGGGAGAGCTTTTGCAGGTGTGTACACAAAGGTATATATCGGTGTGTTATAAAAATGTGATAGAACTTTTATAATTTTTGCATTAATGTCTCACAAGGCAGAACATAACCCATGCATTCTATCTCATCTACATTTCCTAGAGTCATAACAGTCTCCTTGGTATCCAGTTAATTATTGGAAGTCCAAAGCGTTTTCTTTTTTTGCTCTGCTATTATGTCCTTGTAACAATCTTAACTTTAGTGTCCAGATTTTAATTATAATTTAATTGGCTTGCTTAATAAGAATCATCAAACACTCTGTGTACAGAGTTTTGCTTTTTGGTTGAATCTTATATAAGAAAAAATGAAATGGAAGAAGAAGAAAAATTAATTTTGACCAAAGCTATGATATCTAGTGTTTCCTTATATGGTTTCATCATTTAAAATCCCTGCCTTGAAAAATCAAAGAGTCTGATTTAGTAATGTGGATATGTAGAAACAATCAATGTAAGTCAATTTATAAAGTCTTCAAATGAGGAAAATTCTTTCTCTGGTTGACAATAAATTGGTTCTTAGTTACAGATAGTTAGCTAATCAGAAACCTCATTCATTCATTCAATCTATATTTATTGAATATAGGCTTTGGGCAAGGTGCAGTCCTGGGTTTGCTGTGATGGAATGAAACAATTTGTTGTTGCTGTTCATTTAGTCATGTCCAACTCTTTGTCACCCCATGGACTGCAGCACAACAGGCTTTGCCATCATTTACCATCTCCCAAAGTTTGCTCAAACTCACATCCATTGTGTTGGTGGATGCCATCAACCATCTTATCCTTTGTCATCCGCTTCTCCTCCTGCCTTCAATCTTTCCCAGCAACAGGATCTTGTCCAGTGAGTAGTCTCTTAGCATCAGGTGGCCAAAGTATTGGAGCTTCAGCTTCAGCATCAGTCCTTCCAATGGATAGTCAAGGCTGATTTCCTTTAGAATTGACTGATTTGATCTCCCTACTGTCCAAGGGACTCTCAAGAACCTTCTCCAGCACCATAGTTTGAAGGCATCAATTCTTTGGCCCTTAGATTTTTTTTAATAGTCCAGCTCTCACATCTGCACATGACTACTAGAGAAACCATAGCTTTGATTATATGGACCTTTATAGGCAAAGTAATGTCCTGATTTTTAATATACTGTCTAGGTTTGTCATAACTTTTCTTTCAAGAAGCCGGTGTCTTTTAATTTCATGGCTTCAGTCACCATCTGCAGTGATTTTGGAGCCCAAGAAAATAAAATCTGTCACCATTTCCACTTTTTACCCTTCAATTTGCCATGAAGTGATGGGACCAGATGCCATGATCTTAGTTTCTTGAGTTTTAAGCCAGCTTTTTCACTCTCCTCTTTGACCTTCATCAAGAGGCTCTTTAGTTTCTCTTCACTTTCTGCTATGTTTTGTCAGAACTCTCCACTATGACCTGTCCATCTTGGGTGGCCCTGCATGGCATGGCTCATAGCTTCATTGAATTATGCAAGCCCCTTCTCAATGTCAAGACTGTGATCCATGAAGAGGGAAAAGATTATAAGAGACTACTACAAATAACTATATGCCAATAAAACGGACTGTCTAGAAGAAAAGGACAAATTGTTAGAAAGGTATAACCTTCCAAAACTGAGCCAGGAAGAAATGGAAAATACCATTTTATTTAAGTGAAGCTTATCTCTCCTTTGTCTCATGGTTGAGCCTGATAAACACAGTGAACTGTTTAAAAATTGCTAAGGGGACACTTCATCAAAAATAATCAGGAGTTTTCAATAAATTTAAAAACTATTTGATAATATTAAATATGGATTACTATTCATATAAAAGCAAGTTTGAGAAGTTAGAAGTTTCTATAAAATATTAAACATGAGGACTGATTCAAAAGTTAAATATTTTCCTATCTCTTCTGTATACTATATACACTATATCCTTGTGGATTTTTGCTTTAAAATGCAGGTGATCTTTGGCTATGATCTCAAAATTGAGTCAGGTACTAAGACATATAAGACACTAATATTTCACTTAGGAGTACAGAATTTTCTAAGTTTCAAAAATAAAAAGCCCGTGAAAGTTAGGAAACTTCATCAAGAAGAATCTTGAAAGAATTTTATCTTGGTACATGTGATTGTTTCAGCTGCCAACAGCATTAATGGACTGAAAATCCAAAGATATTTAAAATGCCTGCTACAACACAATGTGTGATGTGTGAGAATAATATTTAACAGACTGTTTCTGAAGAAATCCCATGGGTTGTTAAGTGTTGATACGATTAACAGTATCAAACCAGGTCCTTAGCTTTTCATGTTTAGACACAGAATTTCTACCTGGCATGCAGAAGTGATGGGTCTAATGTGTACTGATGCTTCTTAACAAAAGTGAGTGACTTGAGAGGACCTGAGTTCTACTTCATTCCATCATTCTAGGATTATAGGCAGATGAGTTAACCTTGCTGTGGGCTGGTTTCCTTATCTGTAAAATCAAGAAGTGGGCCAGTAGGCATGCTCTTTTGATAGTCTGTGTATTCATTTTAATGGGTAACTTCTCTTCCTAGTAGTTATTGTACTTTGAGTTGGCTTTCTTAATTACTTCTTCCCCGGGATTGGAATACCTACTAATCCAGGTGACTGAATGCTGCTTGATGGGCATGAACCCAAGAGCAAAGAAAAGAATGTACTTGGAGATATTTCATCTTGGTTTCAGCAGATCTGGAGGAGGAGCCCCTACTTCTTAATCAAATGTACATCCTGTGATAGCCATGGAGATGGACCACTCTGACCTCTCTTGGGAAAGAATTTGCCTTCCAGCTGCAGGGAGGGTAATTAGATGACAACCTCTAGCTGAAGCCCCCTCAGCACCTACCAAAGCTTGCAAGCTAAAGCCAGGCTCTTTCTGGGCAACTCCTAGTCAGCAAGTGGGCAGGCTGGGATTCCTAGGGCCTTGTCGTTTGTACCCAATGGGCTTGGAATGACTCACCGAGTTGGCAGAGGCCTGTTAGAGCCACACTACAGCTGGAGGCTTTCCCTGTCCAATCTGCTTCCTTCTCCTTTTCCTTGTACAGGTGACAAGTCAACCTTGTGGTTGAAAGGCTCTTCCTGCCCAACCGGCGTCTTCTTTCCTCTTTGTCTTTTGCAGTGGGTAATCAAAAAGGGAGGGGAGGGGAGAATGCCACTGACTTCTCCTCAACCTCCACAACTGTGAGAAAGCCATTTCTGTTTTTAATAAGCCAGCCAGTTTATAGTGTTTTTGCTATTGCAGCCCTAGTGGACTAAGACATCTTTCCAATAAACCTCTTGCATATCTAATCTGTCTCGGAGTCGGCTGACATTCCTTTCTAGTTACTAACTGGCACATCTACTGGATTTCATGTCTCTCTCCACAGTTCCATGCTGCCTCAGCACCATTACCTAAAACAAGCAAACAAACAAAAAATAGCTGAAACAACCAGAAAACAAACTCAAATGCTTTTCCCATTTGGTGCCATCTTGTTCTGCACTTTATTTTTGCAATTGTCTTGACATTATCTTCATTTTAATATAGTTTTATAATAAGTGACAATTCTCAAAATTATATGTTTTTTACTTATAATTTTACATTTCTTTTTTTCCAATTCATCTTGCTCTCTTATTAATACTATCAATGACTAGCAAATAGTCACTCCAGAAAGGAGGAGAAGGAAGTAGTGTTGTGGTCCTGGCAGTGGGATAGTCATGAGTTCTGATCCCAGCTTTATCATCTAGTATTGGATAGTTACTTACATCTTTGAGCCTCCATTTCCATCATCTGTAAAAAGAGGGTAATATAATTTATAATGTTGAGAGATTTAAAAAGTAATATATACGTCTATTACTAATCTGCCTGTAATGCAGGAGCCACAGGAATTATCAAGTGTAGTTTTTTGGTGAAAATTAAACCAACATCCACCAGATTAAATATAGATTTGGTTTATAATCAATGAAAACTAGAGAAATGTCCTATAGAGAAATAGTTCCTCATCCTAAGAGATATGTTTTCAAGAATTTTATCCTGTTACCAAGAAGTTGCTTCAGAGTGAGAAAAAAAACATTGCCCCAGTATTGGGGAAAGGTCTGGAACTCACAACTCGGCTTGTGTGTTCTTCTGCTGGATAATTTCATAGCACGCCAGCATCGGATAAGGTCACTCTGTGATATGATGGACTGAGACAACCAGTTATTTTTCAGTTGCTAAGTCATGTCTAACTCTTTGCAATTCCATGAACTGTAGCACACCAGGCCTCCCTGCCCCTCACTATCTCCCGGAGTTTGCTCCAGTTCGTGTGCCTTGAGTCAGTGATGCTATCCAACCAGTCATTGATTGAAAGCAAAAGGAGAAGAGGGAGGCAGAGGGTGAGAAAACAACAAGATCACTCCATTATCATGTCTGAACACTCTCAAAATCATGAACGTTGTCCAAACCACAACACCTAACTTCCTGCTATCCTGCCTAAAATAAGGGGCTGCTGACTCTTTACCAAGTACAGCATTAAGCTCGCTCTTGTTTGTCCTCTCTCTAGATAAGATTTATGAAAAGACCCAATCATAGATTTAAATCTACTTCCTGACTACATTTGGTCAAGATCAAGCCTTGTTTCCCTTAAACCCTCCCCTCAAAGTCTCTTAACATGAAACCTGAATCCAGTAAGTCTTTTTTAACAGTCTCACTGAGATGCCCCATAGTTACCTATGGTGTAATTTCTTCCTGGCTGTGAAAATAATAGATTTAATTTGTTCAACTACAAACGTGTCTTTAGCTAGAGGACACTGATCCTGGTACTTCAGCAAATAACTTACCAGTACCTTGCAATCACTGTGTATCCTGTGTTTGTTCATTGGCTGATTTATTCGTTCTACAAATGTTTTTTGAACACCTACTTTGTGCTGGGGCCTCTGCTGGGCACCACAGGGTTTGAGATGGACTGTGTGGTTCTGGCTGTGAAAATGCTCGTGGTGAAATGAGAGCTAGCCTGTGTCACATGCTCACTCTGTGTCAGGCACTGTACTAACTGCTTTACATGGATTGCCTCTTGACCTTAATCACAGTCTCCCAAGGTAAGGATTATTATTGAAGTTCTATAGATGAGAAAACTCAGGCTCAGAGATGTTAAATAAGCATAGCTGGAGAGCATCAAAAGGATGACTTCATAGCTACAAAGCCGCATACTCTTTCTTTTTGATGAGCTCTAAAAAGAGAGTATACTTGGTACAGGGGGCTTCCCTGATGGCTCAGTGGTAAAGAATCTGCCTGCAATGCTGGAGACCTGTGTTTGATCCCTGGGTTGGGAAGATCCCCTGGAGGAGGGCATGGTAACGCATTCCAGTATTCTTGCCTGAGAGTTCCATGGACAGAGGGGCCTGGCGGGCTACAAGCCATAAGGTCAAACAGAGTTGGACAGGACTGAAGCAGCTAAGCAGCAGCAGCGTGGCATACTTGGTACCACAAAAATACAAGCATTAGTTAAATCTATTAGTTTAAAATAGGAATTCCCATTAAAAAATGTTTTGGATAGTATTTTATTGTATTTTAAATTTATACAATTGTTATAATGGCCTTGTAGAAAGATCACCTATACATCCTACCTCAAAACCTACTGTTGCCTTTGTAAATTAACTATTGTTCTTTTCAAAAAAGATGCATATCTATTATGTAGAGCTCTGATCACAGAAACAGGTGTTATTAGAGCAAAAAGAAGACGTTTGACCAGGGCCAGCCTGGAGATCAGGGCCAGGAATGAACATGTGGTAATTCTGCATCATTCAGGTAGAGAAACACTTTCCCTGAGTGAGCTGTCTGCTGTAGTGGACAGGGGAAGGGTTCATGACATCAGGTCTCACGGTTTAGACCAAATACCATGGACTCTTCAGCCCCCTTGCTCTGATTGCAGCTTAGTAAGTAACTTCTTAATTTCTTCCCTGATTCTAAGGACACTGAGGGATGGTGATGTATGTCTACTATTTTGGATCTGCCACCTTGTGTATACAACATAAGAGCAAGCCCCTTATCCATTCTCCTGACATTTGTTTCTCCAACAAAAGTAATAGCATTTCACATTTCTGCTGTGAGAATCAGATGTGAAAATGGAAACATCTGATCATGCCTCTGAATATGTTACAAGTTATTATTATTATTCCTTGAAAATGGCCGAGTTAAAAATGCCTATTTTCCTGATGTTTCTTAAGAGTGAGCCTAAAGGGGAGAGAATTTCAGGCACTATGTCAAAGCTGGAGGAAAGGCTGAGATTTCAGAAATCATGCCATTCATGTTACTGCCTCATTTTACTCCAAATGAGGTTGGCTTGCCAACAAAGATCTGTCTAGTCAAGGCTATGGTTTTTCCAGTAGTCATGTATGGATGTGAGAGTTGGACTGTGAAGAAAGCTGAGCACTGAAGAACTGATGCTTTTGAACTGTGGTGTTGGAGAAGACTCTTGAGAGTCTCTTGGACTTGAGAGTCCCTGCAAGCAGATTCAACCAGTCCATCCTAAAAGAGACCGGTCCTGGGTGTTCACTAGAGGGACTGATGCTGAATCTGAAACTCTAATACTTTGGCCACCTCATGTGAAGAGTTGACTCATTGGAAAAGACCCTTATGCTGGGAGGGATTGAGGGCAGGAGGAGAAGGGGATGACAGAAGGTGAGATGGTTGGATGGCATCACCAACTCGATGGACATGAGTTTGGGTTAACTCCAGGAGTTAGTGATGGACATGGAGGCTTGGCATACTGCGATTCATGGGGTCGCAAAGAGTCGGACACTACTGAGCAACTGAACTGACTGACTGAATGACATGTGAAATATAACAAAAATGCTATCACAACTTTATTGCTGAAAGCTATCCTTTTTATTGAGGGAAGATTTACATATATGTCCAGGATTATGAATCTTGTGATATAACTTACTGCTACACATTCCCTTTCTGTTTAGTAAATAATGATTTTATAATGTACCAGTCAGCTTGAGCTGCCTTAACAAAATATCACAGACTGCAAGGCTTACACAGCAGTGTAAAAAATGCATTTTCTCATAGTCCTAGAGAAAGTTCAAGGTGAAGGCTGATTTGGTAGATTCGCTAGAGAAATAAATGGCAACTCACTCCAGTTTTCTTGCCTGAGAAATCCCATGGACCAAGGAGCCTGGTGGGCTACAGTCTATGGGGTCACAAAAGTGGTGGATGTGACTTAATGGCTAAACAACAACAACAGCAAGAGCTCTTCCTGGTTGTGTCTTCACATGGGAGAGAGAGAGGAAAAGAGAGAAAGAGGTAGAGAGAAGGAGATGGAGAGGTTTTGTGTCTCTTCTTAAAAGGGCGCTAATTCCATCATCAGTGGTTATTCTCATGATCTCATCTAACCTTAAATACCTCTAAAGCCCCATTTCCAAATACTATCACAGTGCAGGTTAGAAGCATCAGAGATTGTGGACTGGTTTATGTATAGCCTGCATTCACAGGGGTACTGGCAGGAAAAACTTTGTGAGTTCTCTCTTCCTAAGTCCATGGCACATACACTACCACTGGCAGTGATAAGACTGCTGGGCAGCACGTGATGGCATCACTGTCTGACTCAGTTCCAGCTTTATTCATAGAATCGGGCAGGTTCCAGCAGCTACAAAGAAGGCAAAAGGCAAAGAAAATGCTTTCTGAATCCCTCCTACAAAAGTGAAACAGAAAGAAAGTTGCTCAGTTGTGTCCGACTCTTTGTGACCCCATGGACTGTAGTCTGCTAGGCTCCTCTGTTCCTGGGATTCTCCAGGCAAGAACACTGGAGTGAGTAGCCATTCCATTTTTCAGGGGGTCTTGCCAATCCAAGGATCAAACCCAAGTCTCCCGCCTTGCAGGAAGATTCTTTACAAGCTGAACCACTAGGGAAGCTCAAGAATGCTGAAGTGGGTAGCTGATTCCTTCTCCAGGGCATCTTCTTGATCCAGGAATTGAACCAGGGTTTCCTGCATTGCAGGAAGATTCTTTAGCAGCTGAGCTACGATGGAAGCCCAATGATATAATTATTCTGGTCAAACTATAAATCCTATAACTCCTACTTACAAAAGTCACAAATTAAACTTATGCTAGTTTTTTTTTTAAAATTAAAATTAATTGTTAAATACACATGAGCACTGCTGCCTGCTGCAGAGGTGCAAGGCTTCATTTCAGAGGGCTGAGACCCAAGAGGATTGTGTCAGGGCCACTGTGTATATGTATGTGTGTTTGTATGTGCGTGCTTGTGTTGGGATGGATGAGTGTGCAAAAAATGGTAGGAATAAAGAAAGGAAAATGAAGAGAGATATCTTGAAGGAATAAGTGGAAATAAGATAAACAGTTGCTCTTGTGGTTGCTGTTCAGTTGCTCAGTCATGTCAGACTCTTTGCGACCCTATGGAATGGAGCACACTGGGCTTCCCTGTCCTTCACCATCTCCTGGAGTTTGCTCAGGCTCATGACCATTGAATTGGTGGTGCCATCCAACTATCTCATTCTCTGTCACCCTCTTCTCCTCCTGCCCTCAATCTTTCCCAGCATCAGGGTATTTTTCAACAAGTCAGGTCTTCACATCAGATGGCCAAAGTATTGGAGCTTTAGCTTCAGCATCAGTCCTTCCAATGAATAGTCAGGGTTGGTTTCCTTTAGAATTGACTGGTTTAATCTCCTTGCTGCCCAAGGGATTCTTGTTCTTGTTCTTGTCTGTTGCTAAGTCATGTCTAAATCTTTGTTACCCCATAAATGACAATTGATGGGTATTGATCTTAAAATTTCAACAAGAGACAAATGATGGTGGGCATAGGGTTCTGAGGATAATAAAAGAGAACCATCTGTTCCTCAATAGTTGTGGGATGCTCACTTTGAAAACTGCAGATGTTCAGAGTCAGAATTTCTTTACCTTAAAGGGCAAATGTGAGCCAATTAACTTCAATGGACAAATCAGCATTTTACTTATTTTTTTAGCCAAAGCTTAGTCAGATTCATTATGAGGATTTGTCACTGCTTTATGAAACTCTGATCACATTTGGCTCTCTCTTCTGCCTACTTCAGGCTAAACTTCCTGATGAGGTGAAACCCTCTAGATCAATTGGTCAAGCTAGCTTTGGCCTCATGAGGTCTGAATGTCCTTTGGTAACTGCTAACAGGCAGTTCTGGGAAATGGCTCAAGTGTTCAGAAATGTATCAATAGAAATGAAAGGCAGTTAAAGATAAAAGGAAATCTCTATGCAGTCTCCTTAATAGATGAAGTCCTGTTTACTTCATAAGAAGAAATAGGCAGGAGGGAGATAAAGTAAGATAAGATAAAGAGTTCAGGAGAATAACAGAATCAAGAAATGAACTATAAAGCAGAGAGTTGGGAAAGCCTCATTACATTGTCCCCCTGCTGCTGCTGCTGCTGCTGCGTCGCTTCAGTCGTGTCTGACTCTGTGCGACCCCGTAGGTGGCAGCCCACCAGGCTTCCCCGTCCCTGAGATTCTCTAGGCAAGAACACTGGACTGGGTTGCCATTTCCTTCTCCAATGCATGAAAGTGAAAAATGAAAGTGAAGTTGCTCAGTCGTGTCCTACTCTTCGTGTCCCCATGGGCTGCAGCTCACTAGGCTCCTCCATCCGTGGGATTTTCCAGGCAAGAGTACTGGAGTAGGGTGCCCTTGTCTTCTCCAACATTGTCTCCCCAGAGGTGGTGATTCTGGTGAAGAGCCATGTGGAACACAAGGGGAGACCATTCCTGAGTCTGGAGAAAATGTAATAGGATGATTGTGCTACAAGGCATAATCAAATCATAATTTCAGTTCCTGCCTAGGAAAGGAGAAGATGAGAGTGAATTAAAGTCTTTTCACCTAAGATGATCTGAAAATCAAATACTCGTATTAGAATCATGTGGTTGCTTGTCATATCCTTGATTCCTGGATCTCACCTGAAATTTATTGAAGGAGAAGCTCTGAGGTTAGAGACTGAGGATACACATTAAAAAAAAAAAAAACCACCAAACTTCACAAGAGGTTCATATACCCAGTGAAGTTTGAGAATCACTGGCTTAGAGGCTGAGAAGATCTTTTCTCTTTATCCATTGTCTTAACTTGTGTTTTGACTGATGGGAAGTGAAGTGACCTTGCAAAATTCCAGGGCCAACTCAGAAAATCTCTGTAAAACAGAAGCTTGCTTTCTTTGTGTGTCACTGAAAGAACCAGCTGCCAGTGTGGAGGATTGGTTCAACATGTGGACTGACATCATCTTACCTAATTTGGAATTTGAACAATTATGTAATCAGGTGAGCCCACTGCTGATAGTAAATACGATTGGTTCTGTATCTCTGGAGAAGCCAGACACTGACAATTTTATTCTGATCACCTTTTTCTCCTATATTTCCTTGGCTGTAGGTATGTCTTTGTTGTAGCACATCAAGTGCTACAGGTATGCAGATGCTAGGATGCGGGAGTATCTCCGTGGGAATAGTTATCACTGTCAGGAAAGTGGTAGTGTTTCTAACAGACAAGTCAGGTACAGAGATTACAGATATGTATGCATAGCTAGGGTAGAGTTAAGGCATGAGGTCTTGGGTCAGTTGGTTTGATTTGAATGCTTCAGGACATTAGTGGAGAAAAGATATTTTAATTAGATGTGCTATTACTTATATATTTACTTTTCCTTCACCATATTCTAAGTGGAGTTAAAATTACACTACAGAATGTTGCAAATTTAAATATATATGTAGTTTTAAACCATTTACCAAAACAGTATTTATATTTCTGGTTATCTACCTGGTCATTTGGGTTTCCCTGATAGCTAAGTTGGTTCTTTACCCAAGATTGTGTAGAGATAAAGAATTGGATTCTTTATCCACCTGCAATGCAGAAGACTCTGGTGCAATTTCTGAATCAGAAAGACCTGGGTCCGGAAGATCCACTGGAGAATGAACAGGCTAACCTCTCCAGTATTCTTGGGCTTCCTTTGTAACTCAGCTGGTAAAGAATCCTCCTGAAATTCGGAAGACCTGGGTTTGATCCCTGGGTTGGGAAGATGCCCTGGAGAAGGGAAAGAATACCCACTCCAGTATTCTGGCCTAGAGAATTCTATGGACTGTATAGTCCATGGAATCACAAAGAGTCGAACAGGATGAGTGACTTTCACTTACTTACTTAATTACCTGGTGGTCATTTACGTGTAAATCATTGTCTTAGAATACAATATAATGAAACATTTTTCAATGCACTTTTTTTAAAGGTAGCCTTTAAAAATTTTTTTTGTTTATTTATTTTTGGCTGTGCTGGGTCTTGGTTGCTGTGTGTGGACTTTAGTCGCAGAACTGAACTAAACAAACTGAACTCGCTCAGTCGTGTCTGACTCTTTGCAACCTCATGGACTGTAGCCTACCAGGCTCCTCCGTTAACATTTTTCAATGCACTTTTTTTAAAGGTAGCCTTTAAAAATTTTTTTTGTTTATTTATTTTTGGCTGTGCTGGGTCTTGGTTGCTGTGTGTGGACTTTAGTCGCAGAACTGAACTAAACAAACTGAACTCGCTCAGTCGTGTCTGACTCTTTGCAACCTCATGGACTGTAGCCTACCAGGCTCCTCCGTCCATGGGATTTCCCAGGCAAGAGTACTGGAGTGGGTTGCCATTTCCTTCTCCAGAGGATCTTTCCACCCAGGGATTGAACCTGGGTCCCCCCCATTGCAGGCAGACACTTTACTGTCTGAGCCCCCAGGGAAGCAAAGTCTTAAACACTGGACCACGAGGGAAGTCCCAGAGAATGGGGCTATTCTCTAGCTGTGGTGCCTGGGCTTCTCATTGCCGTGACTTCCCTTGCTGCTGAGCACAGGCTTTAGGTGTGCTGGCTTCAGTAGTTACATCACAGAGGCTCATTAATTGTGGCTCTCAGGCCCTAGAGCGTGCAGACTTCAGCTGGGGACATGGGCTTAGGGGAACCACAGCATGGGGAACCTTCCTGGACGAGGAGTCAAAACTTTCCGCCCTGCACTGGAAGGTAGATTCTTATTCACTGAGCCACCTGGCAAGTCCTTCAATACACTTTTAAAAGCCTTTTTAACTTTTTTTGTGGGGAAGGATGCTTAAAATTATAAATGCTTCAGGCCATGTGTCTGGGGTAAAATTAAGGCTTGGCCGTTTATCAACCAGTTGGACAAATTAACCTCTCCATCTTACATTTTTCTCACCTACAAACTAGAGACTAATAATAGCATCTGCCTTTATGTAACTGTTTGACTTAATAAGTGAATGAATTAACTATATGAATTAATACATGAAAAGTAATGTGCAGCCAACACACAGTAAAAATTCAATAAATTATAGCAACTATTATTACTCTTGTTATTGTCACTGTTACTTGATTTATCATACTTTACAACAACTTTTGATTTGGCTTTCTGTTCTTTAATTGCACTGCACATACCGGAAGCATAGACTAGTCTTACAGGATCTGATATGCCTTAAGGCTTTTGATGTACCTAACACAGACTGAGGCTTCTCCCCTGATTATTAAATGAATGAATTGAATGGATGTAATGGCACCCCACTCCAGTACTGTTGCCTGGAAAATCCCATGGACAGAGGAGCCTGGTGGGCTGCAGTCCATGGGGTCGGGAAGAGTCAGACACAACTGAGTGACTTCACTTTCACTCTTCACTTTCATGCATTGGAGAAGGAAATGGCAACCCACTCCAGTGTTCCTGCTTTGAGAATCCCAGGGATGGGGGAGCCTGGTGGGCTGCCATCTATGGGGTCACACAGAGTTGGACACGATTGAAGCGACTTAGCAGCAAGTGTGAAGGAGGTATTTTGGCAAGAGATGACAGAGACTTTCTGGTCTCTTTATGCCATAGATGTGTGAAGTGAAATGAAAGTCACTCAGTCGTGGGTGATTCTTTGCTGCTCTATGGACTATACAGTCCATGGAATTCTCCAAGGCAGAATACTGGAGTGGGTAGCCTGTTCCCTTCTCCAGGGGATCTTCCCAACCCAGGGATAAAACACGGGTTTCCCACATTGTAAGAGGATTTTTTGCCAGCTGATTCTTTAGCAGCCACCAAGGAAGCCATAGGTGTGTATCCTGCTGGAAAGTTTGTGGAGGAAATGGAGCTGAGCCCAGGCTGTGTCGTGATATTTCCAGAGGACTGAGGGCACAGCTGTACATTTGTGGACAACTTTCAGCATTAGTATGTCAGGCATTTTTATTCCTCGTGTCTTGGCCTACAGTTTGAAGTTCAACTGACCTTCATGCACAAAATCCTAGTAATGAATTCAACTCATTTTTGAACAGAAGGTGATAAAAATAATACTGCGCATCAGGAAAGGGGATGAATTAATGAAGTAATTAACCTTAGTCAGCATGCTATGTGACCCTGCCCCAAAGAACTGATAACAAAACAAGAGGAAATGCCTGGACCGAGAAGCAGGTTTCTGATCAGTGGGAAAAGGAGAGGATACTTGAAAGCCATGCTTCAAGGACAGTGATAAATAAAAGCTTTATGAGACTGGTCCTCAGGGACTATCCCCATAGCAAGGATGTGGGCTGAAATCGGGGCTAATGACAAACTGGGCACTGCAAGGGCAATTTTGTTGGAGAAAAAAGTAGCAATTTCTTTTTTTAAAAAATTAATTAATTAATTAATTAATTTAATACTTTATTCTATTTTACAGTACTGTTTTGGTTTTGCCATACATTGACATGAATCAGCCACAGGTGTACA